>CAEFZP010000089.1:0-92500 GCA_903064625.1 Mallotus villosus
CCTGAAGTGTCATGTGACATCTGTACAGGTACCAAGCTCAGGCCTGAAGTCTTGTCTGGTGTGTCTGACCTCTTACTGTGAGACTCACCTGGAGCCTCATCAGAGAGTTGCAGCCTTGAAGAAACACAAGCTGATCGACCCGTGGAGAACCTGGAGGACAGGATGTGTCAGAAGCATGACAAATTGTTAGAACTCTTCTGTAGGAAAGACCAGACGTTTGTTTGTGTCATGTGCATGAGAACAGAACACAAGACCCATGGCTCTATCACTATAGAAGAGGCATATGAACAGAGGAAGACTAAGCTGGGGACAGATGATGGTTGAGATGAAGCAGATGATGGAAGAAAGATCTAGGAAGGTTCAAGAGTTTAAACTCTCAGTAGTGACCAGCAAGAGAGATGCAGTGAGAGAGATATCAGACAGTGTTCAGGTCTTCACTGCTCTGGTGCGCTCCACTGAGAGAAGCCAGGCTGAGCTTATTGAGGTGATTGAGAAGAAGCAGAAAGCAGCAGAGAAACAGGCTGAAGGGTTGATTCAAGATCTGGAGCAGGAGATCACTGAGCTGAAGAGGAGAAGCACTGAGCTGGAGCAGCTCTCACACACTGAGGACCACCTCCACCTGCTCCAGAGCTTCCCATCCCTGAGCACCCCTCCACACACCAAGGACTGGTCTGAGATCAGTGTCCACAGTGGTCTGAGTGTGGGGGCAGTGAGGAGAGCTGTGTCTCAGCTGGAGCAGACTCTCTATAAAAAGATGGAGAAGCTATCTGACACTGAACTAAGCGGATTCAGCAGTATGCAGGGGATGTGACTCTGGACCCTGATACAGCACATCCTGATCTCATCCTGTCTGAAGATGGGAAACAAGTGAGAGATGGAGACATATTGCAGGATCTCCCTGACAACCCAGAGAGGTTTGATCGTTTTGTCTTTGTCCTGGGAAAGCAGGGCTTCTCCTCAGGGAGGTTCTACTATGAGGTGCAGGTTGAGGGGACTGCCTGGGATCTGGGAGTGGTCAGAGAGTCCATCAACAGGAAGGGGAACATCCCCTGAGTCCTAAGAAGGGATACTGGTCTGTATGGCTGAGGGATGGAGATGAGTACTCTGCCTGGCTGACCCCTCTGTCCTCCTCTCCCTGAGACAGAAGCCCAGAAGGTGGGAGTGTTTGTGGACTATGAGGAGGGTCTGGTCTCCTTTTATGATGTGGAGGCCAGGTCTCATATCTACTCTTTCACTGGCTGCACCTTCATTGAGAAACTCTATCCATATTTCAGTCCCTGTCTGATCGATGAAGGTGACAACTCTGCCCGCTGATCATCACTCCTGTCACACACTGACAACGAAGATATGTATTGCTGGAAGTAAAGTATAATGATTACAAAACAAATCAGGATCTGAATCAGACAATATCATTGTATATTGTATAGAATATGATCTAGTAACAATTGTCACTGGTTATAGTGTATGGTATGACTAAAGAAAATAACAAATAAAAAAAGACTGGAATTACCCAAGTAGTTGTGTATATGATTAAACAATCACAGAAGTATCCTTGATATGTTACAGTAATCACAGTCATCTTTAGTTTAAGATCCTGTTGCCTTCATTCAGCCCATCCTTTGTTTGTATATCACACCTCTTAAACAGGGATGTGTGTTCCCCACATCTGGTGTTGTCCTCCACTCTAGGTTCCACCCTACTGGTTTACACCAGTTTTATGTATGTATGTATGTCCCGACTGTGAACACAGGAAATCTTGCAAAATCTCTCAAGACTTCAGAATAAACAGGGCGGACTTAACTTCAGGTATGTTCAACCATAAGGCTAGATGCCAGACAACGGGCTTGAAGCTGCTTGCAGAGACCTTGATTTCTGAAAACACACAACATAAAGGTATGCCTGGAGAAATAATGAAAGTGTATCTCCTGTTGATGTCCTGAACATGGATTGATCAATCAGTAAGAGTGCTTCCTACATCCCCACCCCTGCTGTCCACCCCTCAGGTCCCCCTCCCTCCCCCACAGCTCTTGCCTAGTGTTCGTGGCATCCTGCTGGAGAGGAAGGATGTGTTCACCACTGTCCCCATGTCTGTGCACGACTGTGGCTTCTCTGGCTCAGATCCCCTGTCCCGCTATGGAACGGTACATCACCCGCAAAACATGGGGAACCGATATTAGTAATACATTCTATTATTTACATAAAGAAGGCCATTCTGGCGCCTGATATTGTCGGGTCATGATGTGTACTTCCTGGACGCACGTGTAACGAGTGTTTTACTTTAACAATTTATCCGAAGATTAAGGTATTTTAAAAGATGGTACCTGTTTGCACAACAGAATGAAGAACACTGACACATTTCAACATGAAGTGATTCTTGTACTGTACTGTATTGTGTTGTTGTCTTTGTGTGGTGTCAGGTATGCTGTTTCTGTAGTATTCTTGATGGACTGAATGTGTTTTAATACCTGTCTACAAACACATTTCCCCTAGTGGGATAAATACAATTGACTTGATATTGCCTATATATCAGAGGTAGGAGAATGGTTGTTGTTATTATTTAGGATATTTTGTTTCTCTATTACCTCTTTTTGATTTTTCCTTCTTAAGTAAAAAAACTACAATGGCAATTGATTCAATGACAAGAAACACAAAAACAATAAAATAGTCATTCTCCGAATTAATGGAAATGTCAACATGTCACACATCTCTGCATGAATCACAACTACTTGGAAATGCCAATAAGTTTTATTTTGCATTCAAAATATACTTAGTGTGCTGCTTGTAGGGGCACAGACACTCGTAGGTGACAGGGCCTCAGTCATCCTTGGGGATTCCAGAGGAACATATAATCCTCTTCCAAAGCCCTCTGAAGAATGCACGGATTATCTTCTTCTTCTTCTTCTTCTTCACCTGTCTGTCTTCATCTGCTGAATAAAAACAGCATACATCACTGAATTCATTTCACGCATTTCAAACTAAGGTAACGGAGGCCAAATGATCGTGGAGCTTTGAATGACTCACCAGCACACTTTGCAGCCTCTCCACTGCACTGCTCGGGAATAAGATCGGTGAGCTGAATACAGAGACACAGAAATTACCATGTGATTAAAAACATCCAAAGGTGAAGATGGTGGTTAATAAAAAAGAGCAAGGTGCACAAACCATAGAAAACGGTCACACATATCATCTCTTACCTGAGGAAGCTGTGTGTCCAAGAGAGGGCAGTCAGAAACAGAGATAAGGGCCAGGGATCTCCTCTTCTCAGACTCTTTCACAACCTTCTCCAGGAGTTCATTAAGAACACCCTCAGCAGCAATCTCAGACTTCCCATGGATGAGGGCCACCTTCTGGGTCTGAGAGATCTGTAAACAGCAAATCAGTGTAAATACTTAAGTTACATGTACTGCTGTCTGTACAGCAAAGTAAGCTCTGATGAATAATAACAGACCTGGGTATCCAGGGGAGTGGTCGAGTGAACCATCTTTACTGCAGCTGCTATGAGGTCCTCCACAACTTTGCAAGCTACAGTCTTCAGGTTGTCCATCACCAGCTCCTCGGCTTCAGCCTTCATGAGGGCTTTTCCAGCACGGACATCAGCGATGTGTCCGGTTGCCACAAGCTGTATGGCTTCATGAGGCAGTGAGGCCAGGAAAACATGTTCAGAGACAGCAGCCAGGGATGCCCTTCTCCTCCGACTTCTTCTCTGTCTTCTCCAGGAGTTCATCAGGAACATCCTCAGTAGTAACCTGAGACTTAGCCTTGCCAGTGATGAGGGCAACCTTCTCGGTCTGAGAAATCTGTAAAACGTTGTAGGAAACCAGTGAAATATATCTGTTCAACAAAAAACATTACAAACCCAACATAAAATGGGAAGGTTGACTGTGCCATGTTGAGGTAATTATTTCTCACCTCAGTATCCTGGGGAGTATCCATGACAACCATTTCATTTGCTGCTGCTATGAGGTCCTCCACAACTTTGCAAGCTGTAGTTTTCAAGGCATCCATAATCAACTCCTTGGCTTCAGCCTTCACCAGAGCTTTTTCAACACGGACATCAGTGATGTGTCCAGTTGCCACAAGCTGTATGGCTTCAGGAGGCAGTAAGGCCAGGGAAAGCCTTTCAGATACAGCAGCCAGGGATGCCTTCTCCTCAGACGTCTTCTCTGTCTTCTCCAGGAGTTCATGAGGAACATGAGAGATGATGTATCCAGCTGCAGCGAGCTCTTCATACTTAAACTACGTACACATAAAATATGTTGCAACATGAACATCGAACATGACAAGGCCAGTTAAAGAACTTTAGATAAGTCTATGTTCATACCAGCTGTTTGGCCAGGATAGGCCTGTGACAGTGAGAGAGGTCAGCCAGAAATCTCTTCTGCTCTGAGTCCACCACCTTCTCCAGGAGCTCACTGGGGGCTTCCTCAAAGGGTGCCTCGATCTTGCCACGAAACTCCTTAAGCTCCGAGGAATAATCATGGACCAGGGGTAGCTGGTTCTTGTAGGCAGCAGCCATTTGGTGTATCTTTCCCAGATAGGTCATCACCGCCTGGACCAAAGGCTTCAACAGGAAGAAGGTGCTGTTGAATCTCAGTAGGTTGAAGCTCTTGGCTGTTTTTTTGAAGCACCGAATCACAGGGGTCATGTTGTCCCGTGCAATCACGCCTGTAACTGAGGTCAAAATGTGCCAGGAGCAGTTGCCACAATGGGACAGGAAGATGGAAACCACTCTCATGACCAGATTATACATTTCCCATGTGGCTGCCACAGCCTCCTTTCCCACAACAGAGACAAGGCCCAGGTTACTGAATGGTATACTTAGCTTAACAAGACACTGCTGGACCATCTCTCTGGGTTTCTCCAGCAGGCGCTTCAGGGAACAGGCCATCATGCCTGGGACCAGGACCTCAGCTCCCATGGTGAAGTCAGGCATGGTCAGGGCTAAAAACTCTGGTTTAGGTCGTCCAGATGATGATGTGGAAGTGCTCTTCATGCCTCCTGTTGCCATAATAGGAAGGCCTATCAAGGCCGGAGAGAGGCATTTCCTCACATCCTGGGCTGCCGCAGACCGGATCTTTTGGAGGAACGTGTCAAGACCCTCCACCGTCATCTTCATGGAGAGAGAAAGAGAGATCCAATTGACATATTTTAGTCACCAAACTAAATCTGCTCAGTGTCATGAAAGAGGCCAAGGGCAGAAACGCCAGAATCCTGTGTTGTCGTTCATACCTTTCCGTCAAACAGCTCCGACAGACGACGTTCATGTGCTTGCATTTCACTGAGAATGTTCTCCAGCTCACAAACTAGTTCACGCATTTTGGTGTTCTCCTGAATCCAACATTTGTAACTGAATACCTGACACTGAATAATCATCTCCAAAATGTCACTCAAATAATGACTTCTGAGCCATTTTTCTTTTCTTTAACTTTTCTAAAACTTAAATGCTAACTTTGCAATGAATTGGATTAGCAGCTTTTAGGAACCTTACCAGTTCGACTAGATTTAGATCAGTCTCTTGTTTCTTTTCCCTACTCCTTAAAATGAACATAAAGATGAGCAATCACATGTTTTTCTATTTATATGACACTATTAACACTAATTATTGACATGAATGCTTCACTAACTCCACATGGGGTAGGGTGTTCTTGACATAATCCAATTCCTCATAAACGTTGAGGTGATGGTTAGCATATTAAGTATTCAGCAATAGCAGATTTAAATGAATTCCTACTGTGTAATCTTACCTCAAACTCATCATTTTTTTTACAGGTTTACTGATAATTATTGCAGATACGGTTTACTGCAGTTCTGGTACTGTTGTGAAGAGTACAAAAAGAAGCTTTTACTTTAGTACTTCAGAATGGAATGACATTATGGAATGTTAAGACATTGTGACATCACTGTTATTGACGCATCATAGTTTTTGTTAAAACCATAACAACTGTAGGCCTACACAGAAACTGAATATTGATTAGGGTACAATTACATACATTTAGATGTGGAAATCAATGATAACACCAACTAAAGAAATATTATGATGCACGGTATGGGTCATTTGGGTCATATAAACCATAGCTTATACTGTACATTCGTGTAAATGTTTGTTGTAATCAAACCACCAGCTAGCGCCATCAGTCTAACATAGGCCTCTACCACAAATCGACTTCAATTGATACGGCATAATTAGTAATAACAGACGGCAGTAATTTAGAGTAGCCTAATAACCAACAAAGATTCAGTTCAGAGCTTATCACTGGCTTTGCTTGCCACAGTGACACTCTCTTCCAGATAGCGGCGCAAGATTTCTTTTGAACCACATAGGGACAGGACAGGTAGGCTACTATAAACCCAAATCAACATTCATGGACTGACATAGAAAAGAAGACTTAACCTGTTTAAGTATTAAAACACATGAAATAAAATAGGCTACCACTTACCGTAAGTAGCCTAAGTCTTACCTGAGAAATCGCCTCTTTAAATTGCCGAATTCGTTATGATTTTCTTCACTCTTGCAGTAAATTATTCAACGGAACGCGACATTGGTCGTAACGTGATCGAGGTCAAATAACTTCTGGTGACTCAAAATGTTGTCTTTTCATTTATAATATTAACTTTGACGTATCCATTATGACGTAATCATTCCAATAACTCAATGTTAACTTAACATATCCGTGCGGTTCTACCGTCAAACACTGATGGTGAAAAATAACGTCTAAGTTCAACAAACAAACAATAACAACGAAAATAAATACATCATTTAATCAAAAGGACAAGGATACCAATAACTTTAAATATAAACGAGTCAACAGAAGGGGGCCCCAAGACCAGCAAAAATCCCATTCATATTTCCCAGTCACGAAATCTAACTTTTTATTTGCGAGCTTCTGTTGAAATATACACTGACTACCCACAATTCTTAGATATTTCTTAGATAGAGAAAATTTCCCCTGCAAGAGGGAATGGTGATCAGCAGCCTCATAGTTGTCCCATATCTTGGGACTATAAGATCTGACACACCCCAAAATTATTTTGGTGGCTCCTCATGCCCTGTAAACTGTGCCATAAAAAGCTTTTGATACTAGTTGCAAAAATGTAAAAGTAAGAAGGGGAGTAGGAGTTTGGCAAAACTATTTTTCATACCTGCCGAAATCCTCTTATATCTTGGGGCTATAAGATCTGACACACCCCTACTATGGGGGGATGTGGACAATCTGGATGGCGGCACTCACTGGGTAATAGCTTGTCAACTGGTATTGAATACAATACTTTTATCACTACTAGACACATTTATAATGAAGCATTGGCATTTCTTTGCATAAGAGGAAATGTTATTATAGGTGACAGTGCCAGTTTTTGACATTCCTAATGTTTGATCATTCATTATCATTCCACAAATGTGTCTCAATGTTTACCCAAAATCTCAGGTTGGCTGTGACAGCTGCCTCAGATGGTTCCATCAGTGTTGTGCTGAAATCCAACTGACAGGAATATGTCTGTGCTGCCCGCCGTAAACAGCCCTGATCTGTTTTCATGAGCAAAACTCAAACTCTTATTTAAATGATCAATATGTATTTCTTTTTTTCTACCTTTTGTTAAATATATCAGTATAGTTTTTTGTTTAAAATAAATGTGATGGAACCAATCAACATGTCAATCAAAATGTCCATTTATTAGATGTTTTTCATTAGCCATTCACATAGGGAAGGTCTGGGCTTGGCTTATCAGGTACTAAAACCAAGCACTGTACATTGCAAGTTAGAAGATACTAACTAGGCTGTGGGAAGCAGCTGGATCTATAACATGGATATGATTGTAAACACAAAACAGTTGTGTGGCAAGTAGTTTACTGAGAGGGAAATAGAAGTTGAATTCTGGTAGGAGGGACCTGTGAGCAGGGGCCTTTTATATACATTTGTTAAATGATGTGGCTTGAAGACGTATTCGATAGTACCCAATTGCTCTAGTGCCAAGTCAATGGAAGGAATAGTTAATATGAGTTCAATGCAAAATCAATGTATTTATTACAATTGTACGGTGCAGGTGTCTGTTACACTCAAGTTGAGGATCACAGAAAACTGGACAACTAATACAGGAAATCAAGAGAGTATATGGTATCACAATATGGGAGGATACAAGATGATTAGCATAGCCTTTGCAGGCCCAGTCCCAATAACAATGTCTGCTACATGGCTTTTGTTTGGGTCTTTATAGGGCTCCTAGAAATGGCCTTGTCATTCCTTCTATTTTCCTCATTCAAAGTTGCATGGCATTATACACTTTGGAAACATTGTGACCTCTGACTTTCATTAGCGACACAAGCCTTTCATAGTCACACCTTACAAAGACCCAACTTATGGCTATGCAGGCATAATAAAACAGAATAATATCAATGTATTAATGATACAAGAAACAATTCATAGATAGGCATATTTCTCTCCTGGGCATAACCAAGGTTTATGTACTCATGTGCTTAATATTGAAAGGTATAGATCAAACATTGTTTATTATATTCAGAACATTTCAAACAGTATAGAAATAATAAAGTAATAATTTTCTTTAATTGTTGTTAACCTCTTCATTCCCCTCTTCAAGGTCTCTGGACCTCGACAACAGGAGTCTATTTATTTTAGTATTGGGAGATCAATGTAAGGGTCCCCTCTTGAGGATTCTCCGAATCCTCACAACATGTGCTTTGTCTATAAGATTATACAACAGAAGTCAGTGGGGGCTTCAATGGTAGTGAGGAGAACCTGCAACAGGGGATGTATACCTGTGCCCCTTGCCTTAGGTTGAGATTTGCCATTACTGTTACTAGGTTTCCCCCCTATAGAGCACACACACCGCAGGGGCATTACATCTATGATTACATCATTTGCAAGAGGTACAGGAGGTATTCTGGAAAAATACTCCAGCCATTTGTTGGTGGTGAACTGGTCCCCACTATATCTCTTCTTTCTGGGGTGGAGGCTGCCGACAAGGGGGAGGGGGATGTCGAAATCAGGGGTGGGGGATGCAACAGGGGCATCCGGAACAGGTGGGGGGTGTAGACACCTCCTTCCACGCTCATCAGTGGTGGTAAGGAGGCATGCTATGCCTCCGATGAGGAAGACAACGGCGGCGACCTGTAGACATGTGCCAAGCGGACCCACCCACTACGACCTTCCAGCTTGACGGCGGTTGGAGTGGCCAGGTTCACTCTGTGAGGACCCGTCCATCGAGGTCGATTCCATTTTCGTTTGAACACCTTCACGTACACCTTGGTCACCTGGGATGAATCTGATGGTTTCGTCTGGGTCATCAGGTGCGCCTTTCTGGTAAACAGTGGCATACAGACACCTCAAAGAAAATGTTAGAGCCCTAACATATTCAGACAAATCTGTACTTACCTCTTCCAGATTTTGGGACGATGGAGCTGGTGGTCTTACAGCGGGTACCACCATTGGTCTCCCTAAAAGAATTGTGTGTGGGGAAAGTCCCGTTCCTCGATTCACGGCGCTTCTCATTCGCATTAGTGCTAAAGGCAGACAGGCTGGCCATGCTAGACCTTTCTCTTTGCAGCACTTAGCGAGTGTCGCCTTCAAAGTTCTATTTGTTCGCTCTACCATCCCGCTGGCCTCAGGGTGGTAGACACAGGCTTTAGCAACAGACTAAGCATCTGCTTTGTTATAGGGAAAGGCCTCTATCCACCTTGTAAACCATCTCACCCATATCTAATCTACACACTTCTGTTAACGCTATTAGTTCTGCTGCCTGTGCAGAGTAATAGGCTGGCAGTGAGTTGGCTATGTGTATTTCCCCCACACCGTCTACAATCCCATAACCTGTGTAGCGTATCCCTGAGGCCTGGTCTATCCATGATGATCCCTCTACAAAGAAGGTCAAGTCTGAATCCTTTAATGCTACAGTTGATAAGTCTGGTCGGGTCTTTAATTACATTTCCATGGTGACCAGACGGTCACGTCCCTGATGATCATCACCCTCATGCCTCATCTTCTGTTGTGATGCGTATCCGAGTCAAAATCACCTCATAAGCATCGTGCCGCCTTGGGGTGAGAAGTGAAAGTCTGGAGTTTAGTAGGGCGTGTACAGCATGGCTTACATAGACTGTCAATGGGTGGCCCATCACTAGACCTGCTGCTTTCTCCACTGCGACTGCTGTTGCTGCCGAGGCCCTCTCGCATGCGTGTAGCCCTCTGGCTGTCCCGTCTAGCCTGGTCGAGTAGTAACCTGTTCTGTACTTTCCCCTGTTCTTTCTGAGCTAAAACGAGTTACAGAAACCCTGTTTCTCTGCTACAAAGAGGTGGAAATCTTTGGAGTAGTTTGGTAGTCCTAGCGCATGCAGGTACACTTGCCAACTGTTGTTTCAATGTCATAAAAGCCTCCTCTGCCTTGGGTGACCATGTTAAGGTTGTCTCACATTCTTTACCTGTAGTAAGTTCTCGAAGGGGCCTGGCTATCTCGGCATAATCGCGGACCCACACTCTACAGTAATTGCAACATCCTAGAAACGACTGGAGTTCTTTAATGGTGCGTGGTTTTGGCATGCTTTGGATGGCTGATATCCTATCTGGGGAGATGCGCTTAGCATTATGGCTAATCAAGGAACAATACCTCCTCCTGGCACCACTGCATCTTTGTCTTGACTACTTTATGTCCCTTGTCCGCTAGGACTTTTAGCAGTGCCAGTGAGTCTGCTTGGCATGACTCTGGGTCTTCTGAGCAGATTCATAAATCGTCAACATGTGATACGAGAACCGAGTTGTTAGGCAACTCCAACCCTGCCAGGTCTTCCTGTAGAACACGGTGGAAGATGGATGGTGAATCACGGAACCCCTGTGGTAGTCTAGTATGTGTGTGTATTGTCTCCCATCATAGGTGAATGCAAAGAGATACTGTGACTCCTGTGCTAATGGTATGGACAATTTACAACTGTGAAAGTATTAGCGGTCGGTGGAATGTTCGACAAAATGGTGGTTGGGTCGGCTACAATGGGGTATTCTGATATCACTGAATCATTTAACATGCGGAGGTCTTGGACCATCCGCCACTTCCTGTTTGGCTTGGCCACGGGCAGGATGGGGGTGTTACATGTGCTAACAGTGTGTACCAGGACACCAGCCTCTAGCAACCCGTCGATAGTTTCCTTAATACCTAGCTTTCTCACTGGGGACATGGGATATTGGTTCTTCCTAGGTCCTTCCTGCAAGGTAACATGTATAGGTGTTGCTGATTTAATCAGGCCAATATAATTTCCTGTTTCTGCCCACAAGGTATCAGGGACCCCGGAGAGGGTTCGGTCAAGTTCAGGGGTCATCAGAGAACTCATAGGCCCCGAGTACGGCCCGGCTGGGTTCAGTGTTTACGACATAGCTTTCTGTTGTTATTTTGATGTCCCTCCCTGTAGCAACATCTCTGTTGGCCTCTCAGGGCTGTGTCTGCTCCCCCTGTCTGTTAAAGGGAGCTAGATGGTCTGGTTCAGACCTGATTCTCTTCAGCATGGGCCCCCGAGTATTTTTGTTCAAAAGGAGTGTTCACCCAAATAGAAACGTGTGGATTTGAAATGTCCTTGAGCATGTAAAACGGTTTCAAGGAGTCAGGTAAATCCACCAAAAAGGCACCTCCCTCCTTACCGATGCACAATGTTGACACCTGAATGCCGGGGTGTCGACCATCAGTACTCATCATGCCCCACTCGAGATCTGTGGGGTCTGGATCATAGTTCATTGTATTGTGAAAGTCTTTTAGGTTCATTACTCCTGGAATATAGTCCTTGTGTGCACCTTGTTTGATGCTTCTGCAACAGTCCAGCAACCAATTAGGGTTGTCTACCCGTAACCTGTACATAGTTGCTGGCTTCTTTTGTGCCACCAAGCTCATTAGGTGGGCTTCGTGTATCCCAGGAAAATCCCCAAAGATCCCAGTGTTTCCACACTGGATTGTCGCGTATTTGCAAAAGTAAGTCCCTCCCCATAAGGTTCAATGGTGATGGGGGGAATATATAAAGGCTGTGTTTGTCCTTTGAGGTCCTTGAATTTCCAGATTGTGTCCAAAGGTTTTGTGAAAGGTAATGTCTGATGTTTCCCCGAGAATCCAATAGCCGACACAGTATCCTGTGAGAGTGGTAGCATGGCCCCTTCTCTGCCAATGCAGGAATATGTAGCTCCAGTGTCAACAAAAATGTTTCCCCCTATACTCAGAGATACTACAGGGTTACCGTAGGGGGAGCTTGACACATAACTAAGACACTGAGAGGCTACTTTGGGTTCTCGTGGGCACCCCTAGCGTTGCTGGGGGAGGTACATTCCATACTGTCCCTGGCTAGCTGGGTATGGCTGTTGCTCGTACCACATTGGGTAAGGGTTAGTGGGGCAGCTATCGATGAAATGTCCAACCTGGCCGCACCCAAAACACGGATAAACTCTCTGATAACTCCCCCTCCCTCTTCCTCTGCCTCTGCTTCTCCATGAGCCTCTGCCTTGTTGCTGTGGGTATTGGGCCTGTCCCTGTCTGTATGCTGGCTTTGGTGCATTTGGGTCTCCTCTTGGCTGTGGTTCTGGTGGGATCACACTGTTAGCTTGCTGTTGAAAATGTTGAGTGTTTGCCCAATTGGGGTTTGGCCCTCGTACATAAGCTGGTGTTGGTGTGGCTAGACGCATAGTGGCTGTTTTTGTGTTGAACAGCTCGGAGTTGGTTTTAACCATGTTCTCCTCTTCTCTTTCCATCTGTTTTAAATGTGTATCGTAGTGGTGTCTCATGTGTGAAATCTTTTTCTCATGTTCCAGACCATCAAAGTCAACCGTCTCCTCCAGCTTAACAGCAACCTTGTCAGGGAGTCCTCGAATCAAAGCATGCATGAATAAATGACCCTGAAAATCATCTCTATCTGGGTAAGACTGGGTCTCCTCAAACCATGTGCCCTCACTTTTAGTCAACCAGTCGTCAAAGTTCTCTCCTTTCTTTATGGGGAACTTGCTCAAGCGCCCTAGGTCTACTTTTGTTGGATAGGCCTCTCTTAGTGCTCTATACATGGCAGGACGTATCTCACAAAAAGCTCGGTGAGGTCGAGCAATTTGGCTCACTAATCCATATTTAGGGTTGTACAAGATGGCGTTGGCTTTGGGGCCCAGTACTTTGTTTAAAAGAGCCGTCATATCTCCTATGGATAAAGCTAGGTGTTGGGTCGTTGACTCTACTTGTCTTATCCATCTGTCTGCCCCCCTCCGGAGGTTTGGTAGTTTTGTTGCAAGGGTGTCAAGGTCGTGAAATGTCCAGGGTACATATCCTACATGATCTGTGTGAGCATTAACCACTAGTGGATGTATCTCAGCACTATGTCCTTCTAGAACATGTCCTGAGTCCTCCCTCCTTCTGGTGTTAACTCCACTATGGCTACTCCTAGTAGGGGGGGCTACTGGGGTGTCTATAAGGTCCCCTGGAGTGTCTAATTCCCATTCGTTTTCATCTTGGTGGTCTGACCTAGGGTCCTCCTCTCTCTGTATCGCTTGTCGTCTCAATGCAAATCTGCTGTCTGATGCGGCGAGAGAAGCCCACTTTGCTTGTAACTCTTGTGCAGGATTCACAGGTGTCAGTCGTCTCGGTGTAGCAGGTGCAGACATAGGCTGTACTCTTCTCAAGGCTCCCTGTGGAGGCCTACTGGGCAGAGGTGGGGGAGGTGCTATCCTGCCTCTACTCTCTCTGTCCTCAGACTCGTTGGCTGTCTGAAGTTGTTCTATTCTGTCTCCCTTTACCATGTACCTAGCAGCTTCCGGGGTATACGGTTCAAGGAGAGGTGCCTGTGCCTGCGGCTGATACTGGTTCTGTGACGCTTGTTCACTGTACAGATAGGGTGGAAACCCTCCCTGTTCTCTTGGGGGGTACTGCGGGGGTGCCTTCCTGTAGTTGGGTTTCTCTGCTACACTGGGTTCATCTTGGGACCTCTGGGTCTAAACACTGTAAATCTGGATATAGTGTATGGTATTCAGGAGGATCTACTGTCGTCGTTAAAGGTTTGGCACCAGAGCGGGGGGTGAGCGTATGGACCTGTTCACATGCATCAGAGTGGGCTGTGCTTATTCCTGCTTCGCTGATCTTCAGAGTGCCACATACTGTGACATCAGTCTCAGTCGCACCACCTATTGGGACTGGCAAAAGGGTAGTAGAATGCATAGCATGGTGGCGGCTAGGCTCTATCTCTTCCTTTTCCTCTCTGCCCTGGGTGTCCCAGCTGTTGGTTTCTGTCCTCCATATCTGATAAAAGCACTCACTCGTCGACCAAGATGTCTTCTTTGTTTTAGAACTATCTGTACCTCTTTTATCTAAGGACCCTGCCAAGGCTGCTAGTGTCTGTCTCTCAGATGACTCTTCTTTTGGCCACTTCAGACTCGTTTTCTGTAACCCTTTCCTGACTTCTTCGAATGGGATAGTAGCTTTCGAAAACTCCAAAGGCGTTTTCTCCATCTTAACGTTGCTTGTTGACATAGCTCTAAGGATCACCTCTTTTTGTTCAATAAACTAATACACAAGCTCTCGCTGGAATACAAATCCTCTTTCTAGATGGATCACACTCAGGTTCTCTGACCAATCGGTTTCTTTATGGCAGTTCTTTAACTATTTGATATTAACACTCTGTGCTTTGTTGCACACAAGCTACAATCTTAATATGTAATCCACAAAGCTTAGTACAGAATCACAATATCCATATATCTACAATGATATTATACAAAATACAATGTAACTAAACAGAACCCAAAGCTCACGCCTCATCTCAAAGCAGTCTAAAACTTATGATGAACTCAAGCCTTCTAAAAAGTAATCTATAACATATAACAAACCAGACCGTCCGCACTCTATCTGCGGTCTCTCTCGAGTCAGTCTTGGACCCGAGCTGCTCTTGCAGTTTTCAAAACATATATTGCACAACAAAACACACTCTCCTCTTCAACAATCCCACATTGACCCGGCACAATTTGGACCACAGAAACTCTAGTTTGCCGTGCGTCACCACAGCGGGACTTCCCCTTCTCTTTTCTCTCAGCCCTTCTAAAACAGTATTCGCAATCAACAGGTACTGTCCACAAGCTCAAGAAAGCTCTTACCTTTTTCTATGGTGCGTATACAACTAGGCGGGCTTTGAGGAATTCGATGGGAAATCCCCAACCACGGATGTTGCACTCCTGGCTCAGCTCGCCAAATGAAGACGTATTCGATAGTACCCAATTGCTCTGAAAGTGCCAAGTCAATGGAAGGAATAGTTCATATGAGTTCAAGACAAGTTCAATGCAAAGTAAGGTGCAGGTGTCTGTTACACTCAAGTTGAGTATCACAGAAAACTGGACAACTAATACAGGAAATCAAGAGAGTATATGGTATCACAATATGGGAGGGTACAAGATGATTAGCATAGCCTTTGCAGGCCCAGTCCAATAACAATGTCTGCTACATAGCTTTTGTTTGGGTCTTTAGATAGGGCTCCCAGAAATGGCCTTGTCATTCCTTCTATTTTCCTCACTCAAAGTTGCATGGCATTATACACTTTGGAAATATTGTGACCTCTGACTTTCATTAGCGACACAAGCCTTTCATAGTCACACCTTACAAAGACCCAACTTATGGCTATGCAGGCATAACAAAACAGAATAATATCAATGTATTAATGATACAAGAAACATAATTAATAGATAGGCATATTTCTCTCCTGGGCATAACCAAGGTTTATGTACTCATGAGCTAAATATTGCAAGGTATAGATCAAACTGTTTATTATATTCAGAACATTTCAAACAGTATAGAAATAATGAAGTACTCATTTTCTTTAATTGTTGTTAACTGATCAGTGGTTTAAGGACAGACCTCTTCAGGCTATACTCATTTACCAGACGATTCTATTACAATTGGCATATAGTGCATTTAGTAAGTAGCCCATAATAGCAAGTAGACCTACAACATAATCAAGAATCAGAAGGGATTAGTTCTGTAATAAATGTGGATTCGTTCGTGGAGCAGGGAATTACTGCTAGATATGTATTTAATTCCTATTTTAATTCATTAATGACACAATTAAGTAATTCATTAATGGCGTATATTTAATTTATTTTGGCACTTTTAGTCCTACATAGTAGTGTTCTTTTTCTGTGCTTGCGAAGGCTATGCTAATCATCACGTGTCCTCCCATATTGTCATACTATTTAACTCCCTTGATTTCCTGTATTCTTGGTCCAGTCTTCTGAGATGCTCCAGACACCTGCACCTTGTAGATCCATAATAAATACATTGATTTTGTCTTGAAATGGTGCTTGGCGATTCACTTAATTGACTTGGTACTTTCACAGCGATTGGGTACTATCTAATACGTCTCCAATAGCTACACACAACAAACACACAGTACAAAGATTTGCTTTGGGATCATTTTACGCATCCACCATATTGTGTCTGACGAGAAAGTTTGGCAACACTACTTTTACAGTGATGATGGTACCTCTGGGTTTTAAAGAATGTTATTGTGAATGGTATGATTGAAGAACGACAGATGATAAGTATCATGATGAAAGAATAACCGATTTATGAATGTGTATCCCTCACGTTACCCCTGTATTCCTCATGCTATGGTCTGTAGTTTAGATCATTTGAGTGTTCACCCTGATTGTGAATGTTGTCTATAGTTAGATGGCTATCCAAGCTGTCCAATTTGAAAGTGTCCCTGGGAAAATAAACAGTGGGCCTATATTCCAGTGCGGCCTAGACTCCGATTTACACACAAAGTTCCTATTCTGATGGAATGCGGCTTATAGAAAATGCAGCTTATTCCCCTTAAAATACGGTCCTTACGATGGGGTCATCCGGGGGTCGGGAACACACAGATGGCTCAGGGACAGGAAACAACACAGGAGTTAAAGAACTGCAACCTTGATAATGGCAATCTTCCATGAAAGCTTAAATTCAAACCGCTCGATAGTCTTTAAATAGTTGCACTTGGACTCTCAACAATCCTGCTGTTGTTGATATTGCAGTCCCATGTCACAGTTCTTTTTTTAATGTATTTGATAATTGTCCCATAAAATGTTTCGGTCTTTTGCAAGCCTTTACTAAGCAGTCAGTCTCAAGAAAAACATCGTTCACAAAATTGAATCCTGTATCAGCTGTGCATCACGAAATAAAAAACCTTGCTTTTTCAATTTCAACTTTATTGGATAAATTTAGGCCTTTAGGAAGAAAGGCCACACATGGTAACAATTCTAAAAGAACAAGTTACCTACAAAAATAAACCTGCATCAATGATATAAATAGAATATAGCAACTTTTTTTTTCTCAATATACACTTTTGGTTAAGTCCCCTTTCCTCGAAGCGTGCATCCCCTTATATGGTCTCAGCAGATCACCTAGGGATACGTTAAAGGGATGCGACACTCCCGTCTTTCGTCCATTGTCATAGGAAACTTGGATGAGGAGGGCATGTTCTATCCCTTTAACACCACCAGAGATCTATCGGTTGGGAGTTAAAACACAGTGAGGGCACGCATTTCTATTCTAGGATCTCCAGTACAGTAGCATAGCAACAGGAGCAGGAGAGCCAGAGATCTTTGGCAAACAAGAGTTACATATAGTATCTGGTTTATGTGGATCTATAATGATCTGTCCTGTCTATTTTCAACAGTACTGGCCTTTGGTTGGAAAACTGCCACATACATGAATGGGTTTCACATGGCAGTTTGCACATACAACCTACATCAAGGCCCAAATAAACGATCCAGATAGCACTGTCAAAAACATGCTACCATTTTTAGATACAAACTGAACTTTCACAGTCTAAAGTTGCCACGACGAATCAAAACGATGAGCTCGTGTAGCCATACGTCAAAAGAGGTTTAAGAAACCAATACCGAAATCTTCCAATAAGCCATTTATACGGCGACCGGTTCCAATGGAAAATAAGAGTTATAAAAACATTGCATAAAATCGCGGTGGAAGACGCAGGCATCGGATCAAATAGGAGAAGAGAGGAAACAAGAAAATCCCTGAACGAGAATGTAAAGTGCCCAAAAAGCTTCGTCTCGATAACTGTTCTGATTTAAGGCCCTGACACTATCTAGAATCACTCGCTGACGAGGTCATAATGGGACAGTGGTGTCTGCCTTGTAATACTCGTCTGTGCTTGGTAGCAATGTTGTTCCGCTGATTTTCAATTCAAATGATGGCTTCTTCAGGATATATATATATACACACATACATAGTTATGTATATGCCTGCCTGCACAGAACAAACTAATAACAGACCACCTTAAATTATACCAATACCCAGTGTTTGAAAGTAAAATTAAGTGTGGGTTGTAAACCCCATTAAATAATAATAAATCTAGGTATCATTTTCCCTCTGTGTGGCGAGGCATCTAATATCTTGCACCAGGCAATGTCTAGAATATTCTATGCAATTAAAAACGTCTTTGGTTATAATAGGCCTCCGAAATCAAAGAAGCAACATGTCATCAACACACATCCATGGTTCACGGCGCAAGACAAGCGTGTAGTGACAGTGGCTGTCCACTGGATGGCGACATAACTACGGTCGCTAGACTACCGGACAGAGAAAAACGCATAGAAATGTTGCAGTACCATCAGAGAATACGTCATATAGTACACACGGGAATATGCTGAGGCATGAAACCGGATTACAACTCCTTATATCTGCATGTTTATGTGTTTGATAAGATCAGCCATACGGTCAATCCCAAGCCGACACTGAGACATAAGACTCAGACACAGAGAGAAATAGACAGTGAAGGAATACCGGGTCAACTACGCAGTTCGGCTGGACTCTCATTTAAGACGCTCATGATCAACTCAGACCTTTCAGCTCTGTGACGCAACAGCAAGCACTCATCGTTGGGTTGGAACCTCCAACTAGGTACAGACGCTCACAGACCCTCCACGAGAGCCAGCCTGTAAGAGCGCCCAGGCACTCCTACAGTCCCCCTTAGAACTGCCCCTCCCCCCGTGGTGCGACCCACGCGAGGGAAATCGGTTCACCCGGAGGTCACAAGCTCCTATTCAAGGCTTTTCTTTTCTGAAGCATTGGCCAGGCTATGCAGATATAGGCTCAACGGCCATCACCTGTACGACACCAGCGGAGGAGCCTAAACAACGTGGCCATATTGACTCCATGACATCTGGGGCCCCGTCTGCCTGAACACTGCCCTGGCTTCACATCGACGGAACCCTTTTCTTTTTTTTCAGACACGTTTTCGTTTCTCCTACTTCCTCTTTCCACTCGTTCCTTTTCCACTTCCTCTACGCCACCTCGTCCACTTCCTGAAGACCGTTCTGCATTCGCAGCACCTCTGCCTGTGGGGTCACAGCTCTGCCTGTTGAGGCGAGGGGTCACCCACTGCCTTCACCCACCCACTCGCTCCTCGACCGATAACCCTCACGTTTCCATGCCACTCCTCAAAATCCTTTCTCGAGCATGCTATGCTACATTCGGACCCAGTTCATTCAACTAGCTACAAGGCAGACTAGAAGGCTAGCCTGTGACTACCTGCAGAGCCCCATGTCTCTGCTTTCTGCTCTGCTAGTCGACATGTCTGATTCAACTTCAACTGTTCTTCTCCCATTTCTATGACGGAGCCAGTGTTACCGACTAGCTTTAATGGCGTGAGGCTAGTAGTGTGTGTGTGTGTGTGTGTGTGTGTGTGTGTGTGTGTGTGTGTGTGTGTGTGTGTGTGTGTGGTGTGTGTGTGTGTGTGTGTGTGTGTGTGTGTGTGTCTATTAACCTCTGTGAGAAGCTCCGGATAAAAGGCTTGTTGTGTGGATTACAGATACAATTATAGATGCCGGGACGCCTCAATAGAATTAAACTAAAATATAAGACCATGTTCATAGGGAAAAGGATACAGCTCTACCCACATAAATTAACAAAACAAAGATATTTACAGACCGTCGCATCAACAAATTAAATTAAAATAAAATTCTGAAATAATATTTCAGAATGATCCGATTTGACATATGGCCTTAAAATGACAATCACATGTTTTAGGAAGGTAAAAAAAAAGAGGAAGAAAAATATATCATATTGAAATACGTAGAGAAGAAAGAGAGAAGGAGAGAAAGCAGAGTGAATATGGCACACAGCGAGTTTCTTTGGTGAGTTCGCCCCGTGTGGGCACTGTCTTCTTCCTGCCTGGCAGGCTGAGGGAGAAAGAGAGCGACAGCACGCTGCTGCCCTCTAGTGACCGTCCAGGGCAGTACCATCCGAGAGGCTGTATAACACCCCTCCAGCAGTCCATCTCTCCATCTGTCTTTCCACCAGATTCCCCCTCTTTCTTCTCCAAGTCCCCTGCCCCCCCCCCTCTCTCTCCCCAGGGGGGGGTCTTTCAGTGTTTCAGCGGCCCCCCCACCCGTCGGTCCACCAGGCCTCTAGGTGGCGGTGCTGTCGTTACACCGGGCCGCCCACGGCACTCAAGGCCTCTTGCAGCCGGAGTTTGTAGTTGTCGTAACGACGTGTGATTGTGGACACCTGCTCCTGCTCTTCCTTCTCCAGGATCCGCAGGAAGTTGCGCAACTCGGGGATGGAGAACGCGTCCCACTAGAGACAGAGAGAGACAGAAACACACAGAGATATAGGGAAGGGAGTTAGGATTTGTGTTGGGTGTATGCGTGCATGTGTGTGGTGTGTGTGTGGTGTGTGTAATGTGTGTGTGGTGTGTGTGGTGTGTGTGGTGTGTGTGTGTGTGTCTCACCATGACTTGGCCTGTCTGCTGCTCTCGGAGGACGAAGCTCAGCGTGTCTGTGTCGGGTCCTGCCACCAGGCGCAGGAACAACGGCTGCTCCCCCTCCGCCAGCTTACACACGTACACTGCACAACACAACACAACACACACACGTTACCAACACGGTACTCACAACGCGCCGCTTGGAACGATAATAACACACACGATTCAGATGGTTGCAAAGGCAGGCACACACACGACACGCGCTCCTGCGAACACACACACACACACACACACACACACACACACGGAGCAGCAGTTTAATGTGCCGTGGTGACGGTCACGTAACATGATTTCTAAGGCTACTTTTTTCTTCTTCTTTGGGGAGGGGAGGGGGGGGGGTTCTCCCATTTTCCCAGGGCTACAGTCGTATGCAAAAGTTTAGGCACCCCTCTGAGGCTGCATGATAATTTCCTGTCTTCACCAAAAAAGATCAATATAATATTGTAATATTACTTTTCTAGTTAACACTGAGTGCTGGGGTGTTTTCCAGACAAAGATATTTGGTGTAGCAGTATTTAGTTGTGTGAAATTAAATCAAATGTGAAAAAAAGGCTGTGCAAAAGTTTGGGCACCCTTATCATTTATTTGATTTGAATACCTCTGCCTACTAAATGCTGATTAACTGCAACACATAGTTAGTCTGATTAACTCGTTAAGCCTTCAATTACATAAAAAGGTGCATTCAATCATTAGAAAGGGTATTTAAGTTAGCCAATTGCAAGTTTTGCTTCTCTTTGATTCTCCTCTGAACAGTGGCAAAATGGGGGCATCAAAACAGCTATCAAATGATCTAAAAACAAAGATTGTTCAGCAGTATGGTTTAGGGGAAGGCTACAAAAAGTTATCCCGGAGGTTTCAGCTATCAGTTTCCACTGTGAGGAATGTCATTAGGAAATGGAAGGCAACAGGCACAGTTCTTGTTAAGGCCAGAAGTGGCAGGCCAGGAAAAATAACAAAGAGGCAAAGGCGAAGAATGGTCAGAATGGTCAAGGACAACCCTCAGATCACCTCCAAAGAGCTGCAAGGTCATCTTGCTGCAGATGGTGTCACTGTGCATTGCTCGACCATTCAGCGCACATTGCACAGAGAACAGCTGTATGGGAGAGTGATGCGGAAGAAGCCTTTTCTGCACACGCGCCACAAAAAGGCTCGCTTGAGGTTTGCCAAACTACATTTGAACAAGCCAGGCTCATTTTGGAACAAAGTACTGTGGACTGATGAGACAAAGATGGAGTTATTCGGTCACAACAAGAGGCGTTACGCATGGAGGCAAAAGAACACAGCATTCCTAGAAAAACAGTTGCTGCCCACAGTAAAATTTGGTGGGGGGTCCGTCATGCTGTGGGGCTGTGTGGCTAGTGCAGGAACTGGGAATCTAGTTAAAGTTGAAGGTCGTATGGATTCAACTCAGTACCAGCAAATTCTGGACAATAATGTTCAAGAATCTGTAACAAAGCTGAAGTTACGGCGCAGTTGGGTGTTCCAGCAGGACAACGACCCGAAACATTGCTCCAAATCCACTAAGGCATTTATGCAGAGGAACAACTACAATGTTTTGGAATGGCCATCCCAGTCCCCAGACTTGAATATAATTGAAAATCTATGGGGTGACTTGAAGCGGGCTGTCCACGCTAGGCACCCATCAAACCTTACTCAACTGGAGATGTATTGTAAGGAAGAATGGTCCAAATTACCTCAATCCAGAATCCAGACACTCATCAGAGGATATAAAAAGCGTCTAGAAGCTGTTATTTTTGCAAAAGGAGGCTCTACTAAATATTAATGTGATTTTTCTGTTGGGGTGCCCAAATTTATGCAAGTGTCTAATTCTCTTATGATGCGTATGGCATATTTTCTGTTTATCAAATAAACCTTATTTCACGGCTAAAATATCACTGTCCATGACGTATGTGTATATATATGACAAAGACGTTCCTCATCCAAACGCCCAACATTTTATAGATGAAAGTAATGGAGATTATCAGGGGTGCCCAAACTTTTGCATACGACTGTATTATTAGATTGTGTGTGTGTGTGTGTGTTGGGGGTGGGGGGGGGTTGATGGAGAATGTGTTCTGGGAGGATGAAAGGTCCAGACAGGGAGGGGTCACCCCAGAACCAGTCAGCTGGGCCACATGAAAGAGCTCCTGTCTCTGTGATGTGTCTCTGTCATGATGAACCACACACACCCTCTCACCTGGGCCTCACAGCTACAACACACACACCTGTATGACACTCAAATACACACACACCTGTATGACACTCAAACACACACACACACACACACACACCTGTATGACACTCAAATACACACACACACACACACACACACCTGTATGACCCTCAAACACGAACACACCTCAGCTAAGTGTGGCTACTCTGGTCACACAGCTGCAGGGAGGGGATCCCAGAAGTTAATTACATAGAGAAGCATCTAAGCCAATCCTGGTCCCCTTTTAAAACACACACACCACACACACACACACACAAAAATAGCTTAAAATGTCACGATTAGCACAACCCCAATCCTTATTCTCACCCATTAGAAGGATCACAACATTGCCCTAAGCTAACAACATGGCAGTGCTTAGGGATCTCCTGAGTACGGTGCACCCCACGGTGTGTGTGTGTGTGTGTGTGCGGCTCGCGAGTGCGGGATAAACATTTAAGCGGAGCTGCGTTTTAATTGGACCTCGAATCCCCAGACGGGCGTCTAGACAAACCCATTTCATTAGCTGTGGACTAACCCTCCCTGTTCACTAACGAGGACAGGGTGGCCCCCCAAAAACCACACACCGAAACACCTCGAAAACACACCGCCACCAGACAGACGACCCTGTGTGGGGTTAGAGAGCCCAGGCAGGGAGTCGGTCTGAGGTGGTTATGGTGAAACCTGCTTGGGGTCGTCCCTCCGCGGATGGGACTGGGTGACAGCTGCTGCTTGGCACGGTGTGTGTGTGCGTGTGTGCGTGTGTGTGGTGCCCTGGCACATTCCTGGCACAGTGTCAGGAGCCCGGGGGAACCCGGTCAGTCAGTGGCATTCAGCAAGTGGATTAGGTGTCCTAAATTACCTCTACACACACACACACACACACACAATTCAAGCCTGTCGGCCTAGGCATATTACACATACATCCATGGTATAACACGGTGTTCTCTTTCTCACACCCGCGCACCCCCCCCCCACACACACTCTCTCTCTCTCTCTCTCTCTCTCTTACCCTGGTCCTCTCTGCGATAGCGTTTGTACAGGGCATATTTGGCAGGGTTGTCGGCCACAGTGAACTTGTTGAGCAGTGCCTGGATCACCTGGAGAGAGGAGACATCTGCTGTGAACACTCTCCTACTCACCGAGCACACAGACGTGTGTGCAGAGAGAATATGTGGAATATGAACAGAGGGTGTTCACAACTCAGAAAGAGAGGCAGAGAGAGAGAGAGAGAGAGAGAGCCAGGAAGGGACAAAGGTAGAGAGAGAGCCAGAGAAAGAGAGTGAGGGGGGGGGGAAGAGAGAGGTAAAGAGAGAAAGACAGGAGGTAAAGAGAGAGGTAGAGAGAGAGGTAAAGAGAGAGGTAAAGAGAGAGGTAAAGAGAGAGGTAGAGAGAGAGAGAGGTAAAGAGAGAGGTAGAGAGAGGCAGAGAGAGAGGTAAAGAGAGAGGTAGAGAGAGAGAGAGGTAAAGAGAGAAAGGTAAAGAGAGAGGTAGAGGGGGTGAGGGCCCCACCTGTCGCACGGTGTTGTTGGAGCTGATGTGCAGGGTGTTGGTGGACCCCCGGGGCAGGTGGAAGGCCTCCTCGCCCGCCGCCCCGCCCGCCGCCCCTCCTCCTCCTCGCACCGTCACCGGCCTCCGCAGCTCCAGCTGCACCTTGATGAAGCCCGTGTACACACTACTGGGGTTCTGCATGGACACACACACACACACACACACACACACACACAGACAGAGACACACAAGTTAGACCGCTAATGCTAACTCTCTGATTACATAGAGGTAGCGAGCACATAGGATTCAGTTCCTCTCTAAAACTAAGCGTACTCATTCCATGAGGCCGTTCCATTGTATTTGACCTTCAGTTACACAGCAACTGGGCAAAATCCCAAATACTAGTAAGCCCGTGTTAGTACACAAACAGGCTGGTAAGTACCGCCCCGGTAAGATGAGGAGCGTTGGTAAGGGAGGGAGGAGGAGGGAGGGGGGGGGTACAGTAGTTAGTTACAGCAACAGATGGAGCCCAGATTTGAGGGGTTGTGTGTCTGTCTAAGCTTATTACTCCATCAGCTACCCCTGCCCTTAATGCAGGGTTAGATGTCTTAGGGTAGGGGGGGAGACAGTGTGTGTGTGTGTGTGTGTGTGTGTGTGTGTGTGGGGGGGGGTGGGGTGGGGGGGTGGGGGGGATGTTGTACAAGGTCAAAGAACCCAGGCTGAAATGAAATACTAAGCTGACTGCTAGAGGCACGCACACACACACACACACACACACACACACACACACACAGCCCGACAAAGAGCCAGTAACGCCCAGGGCCTGTCTCTGCGACCACGCACCAGCTCACACACACAGCAGCACAGCAAATACAAAGCATGGCAACGCTAATAGACAAGAAGAAGAACATGGAGGAACTGAAGTGTTTCAGGGCTGATCGGATCACTTTGAGTCACAGGCTACAGAATGAGGGTAGAGGAGAAGAGAGGTGTGTGTGTGTGTGTGTGGCACGTGTATCTGCAATCTGAGTCTGCAGCAGAAGTCCAAAGGTGAGTATTTTTGTCCGAGGCAGAAAGCGAGTTTGTCTCTCTCTCCCTCTCTCTCCCTCTCTCTCTCTCTAACAGAAAGCAACAAAGTGAAACAAACAGAGAGACGTGGAGAGAGAAAGACAGAAAGAGAGAGGAGTGGTAGACAGAAAGAGAGTGAGAGCGAGAGACGGAAACAAGATAGAGAGAGAGAGCGAGAGAAGGCTCGTTTGGTGAGTGAGAACCGGGTTTGTGTCGTAGGGGAGTCGGGTGTGAGGCGAGCTGTGGGCACCGAAAGGGGGGGGGTGGTGGTTAGGGTTACAGGTTTCACTCAGGGTTGGGGTCTGGGTGTTCCCTTCCAGGGGGCGAGAGGGGGTGTGAGGTGTGAGAGGGGGGGTCCTACCAGGGTCATTTTGAGGTGGTCGGTGGTGGAGGAGTTGTACTGGTCGATCCTGAACTTGATGTCCTCCCTGCTGAGGTGAGACCGCAGCTCTTTCTCCTTCTCCACATCCTGGAGCGAGCGAGAGAGAGAGAGAGAGAGACGAGAGAAGTCAGCAAATTTCAACCACAAACACATGCGGAGCCATCTTGAAAACAACGCGCTTCAAGCAGATGCCAGTCTCTCTCAGAGAGTAAAGACATAGGGAGGGGTGAAGTCTGATTTGAGGAGTCAACTGATACAAGGAGAGAGATAAAGATCACACACGCACAGCTAACCCCCCCACCCCTTACCAGGGATGTAGAATTGTGTGGAGTGGATGACGGTATACAGGAACAGTACAGACCCAGAGAGGAGGAGGGGGGAGGGGGAAGATGAGGTCATAAGAGAAGAGATGCGTGCTTTTGGTGGAATGCCTCCTCTAACCCTGCAGAGATAGCACTTTCCGGAGGGGAGCTTGCATCACCTTCGCTGACTAACTGGGACGGAACCTCTCTCTCTCACACATACACACACACACACACACACCCACATTGATGAAATTATGATCTGGTGATGCATAAGGACTAACCCACCCTGAGCTGGACCTGTGTGTGTGTGTGTGTGTGTGTGTGTGTGTGTGTGTGTGGCTCCACGGGCCCAAACGGAGCAGCGCGTGTTCTTACATGGGCATTAGGCAGCTGCCTCCCTCTCCACACTGCACCTATTAAAAACAGAACGTCCAGAGACTAGGCCTCGCAGACACACACACACACACACACACACCCTTATACGGGCCGTTGGACACGCGATGTGTGCCACACACACACAGCTACTTCCCTTTCTGGGGTGCCATGGCACAGCAGTAGACAGAGCTGGTTTCTCTTTAATGTCAACACACCGGGCTCGCTGCAAGAATGCCAACCATGTCTTCACTGGCTGCAGTTTGAATAGGAGCTTCTTCTTGGGGGAAGGGGGGTGGAGCAGGGGTCCTTTCTGTAAATGGGTCTAGAACCGTTAACCCCCCTCCCCCAACACACACACACACACACACACAAGGCTCTGTGGTCAGGAGTGGATGGGGTCACATGCTTTTGCTCTGCAACACTGATTCACTTCAGGATTACAGAGCTATTCGGGAGAGGAGTTCCCGTTTAACACACACACACACACACACACACACACACACACACACTGCTCACAGAGCCACAGTGCAGGGTCCAGGAGATAGGCCGGCCTATTAATAGCTGCCCTTAGGGGCAGGTGAGCCTTAGAGGCGGTCCCGTGATCCGTCTAAGCAGGCTGTTCAACAGGTCGAACCGGACATCTGATTAAAGGTTGGGGCACGGGGGAGATTACGACACGTCTCCACAGAAACCGAGTCAAAGAAACGTACACATACACCCAACGGTAGCAGGCTGTCTCCCATGACACTCGTTCTCAAGTGTGTGTGTGTGTGTGTTTACAAACACAGCCTCACTCACGCACACAGAGGCAGTCAACGGAGCATGACGACTAGCGAAATGACCTTCCTTTCCCCGAAGGGTAAGTCCTAAAGCAGGCCTGCTGCTAGTACTTACAAAGCCCCCCTACAGCCTTCACTGCAGGTCAGCAGTACCAAGCCCCGATCGCCTCTCTGGCCTCTCGCACCCAAAACCTACAGACGGACACACGGACACCCCAGCTGAGAGGCCCTTCTCTTCCTCTCCCTCTCCCTCTCTCTAGTCCTTCATACCATAAACAGAGGCAGCCAGTCAGAGACTGAGACGGTTTAGTCTGACGGTTTAGTGTGTCTGTGAAAGACGAGTCGACGACGCCGTGTGTTCGTGTGTCCATATGTGTTTGCGCCCTTGCGTGCGTGCGTGCGTGTACGGACAGGCGTGGGTTAAGAGGAGCGGAGAGGCTGAGCGTGACGGAGGCGAGGCAAAACAAACAAGTGGATAGACGGTGGAGAGAGAGAGAGAGAGAGACTGCGGGGGGGGAGAGAGAGGGTGATGAGGTAATGGTCCACAAACAGCCCAGCCCAGCCCTCTGGCCCTCTGAGCTGGAGCTAGCTACACTGCACTGTACAAGTAAGAGGGGGAGTGGCAAGAAGAACCGTGTCAGAGGAAGGAAGAGAAGGAGGAGGGGGGTGGGGGGGAACACAGAGAGAAATGGGGAAGCAAACCGTCACAGATGGCACCAAACAGCGAGAAGTGTGCAGAAAAGAGAAGTGTGCAGAAAGAGCAGTCGAGGAGGATCCACTGTACGAAAAAAGGGGAGGGAGGGGGGAGGAGGAGTATCGTGTTTGTCCTTCAGGTCCATCTGTCCCCTCCCCCCTCCCCCCGCCCCCTCCAACTAAACCAAGTTACAGGGGTTCCGAGGCCAACGTGGGCCAAGTGGGAGCCCACTTCCAACCCTATACCATCCTCTCTCTCTCTCTCTCTCTCTCTGAGGTAACCCTAACCCTGGCCATGGACAGATGGGAGAGACAGCTGTGAGAGAGACCCACCGTATCACCCATTCCCACAGAGGAGGGGAGGGGGGGGGGAGTCGGGGGAGCGGGGGTGGGCGAGCAGCACATAAACTGTAGTTCTCTGATAAGATAAGAGGGAGAGAGGGAGTGTTGTTTGGGCTACGAGTCAGGTGGGTGGAGCAGTGCCTGGACTGTGGGAGAGTCAACGAGTGCAGAGCAGTGGTGCGTGTGTGTGTGTATGCGTGTGCGTGTGTGTGTCTGGAGCCTAACAAAGAAGTTGGGCTTCGGCGGAATTCCGAGTTGCGCGGTCGGACTGGTTCATCCAGGCCTCTTATCTGCTCGGTCTGGCTTCACCTGACCGCCACGCAAACGCACACACAGCGTATGGCGTCTATTTTCAGACGGCCCCTTCAGACAGGCGTGACGAAGAGTTTTCTTTTCTTTTCGAGGGGCTGTGCAGGCAGACCAAACACCTCACACCATCACGGTGTGGACGGGGGGGGAGGGGGGAGGGGGGGGTGTCAGTGTGTTCATCTCAGCGGTATCTCGTTCTACGGCCGATGAAAAGAGAGGAAAACCTGTTCTCTGACCCCCCCCACACCCCTCAAGGCTGACTTCCTCTCCAGCCTTCACAGGAAGTCCAGCCTCGGCCCCACCTTTCCGCCCCTGTGGACATTCCTTCCACTAATGGCCTGCTTGTGCAGACATGGTGCACACGTGGGCCCTCGCCTCTCTCTCCTCTCTCTTCCTCTCTTCCTTCTCCTTCCTGCCATCTTCTCTCATTTCACCCCTCTCTCTCTCTCCTCACAACCCTCTCTCTCTCTCTCTCACTCCTCGTGTGCACAGCCTCATACTCATGCCAATAAGCATGCACGTACAAACACACACACGCACACGTCCGCACACAGTCTCAGAGAGCTGGGTTTGGGACCAGCAGGCTGTGTGCACCGCAGACCGGTCCATGACCTCGGAGCAACAAACAGCACAGCCTTCATTTACAGCTGGAACGCTTCCAATGGCCGGGCCCTGTTTAGGTGAGCCAGTCCAAAGCACAGACACACACACACAGCAGGCTAGTGAAGTGTGGGGTGCCTGTCTCAAAGCAAAGCTAACGCGTCAGGCTCGTTCAATACAGGATCAGTGGATACATGAGTCAACATCCTGGTTAGTGTAGGTCAGGGAGACAACGGCTGTCCTGACACAGAGTGACTGTGTGTGTGTGTGTGTGCCTGTGTGTGTGAAATCTGTGAACACGTTTTTAGAACAAGTTCCGACTCTTCAAGAAAGCCCTGGGCCACACACACACACACACGTACAGCAGTCGAGTTAGTATCGCTCTAAGCCATGCTAAACACTATCTGCAGTCTTGTAACAGTAAAGACACTTATAGCCTGTGCCTGGAAGATTGAGGCTAATCACAGTGTTCTAAGTGTGACTGGACTAGACAGAGACAGGAGCGCAGCACGGAGGGAGGCAGGGGCCTTGAACAACACGGCATCACTAGTCAACACAACAACACTTCCTCACACACCAAAGCATGGCCCGGGCCCCACCATTACCCAACACTGTGTGTGTGTGTGTGTGTGTTGACATAGTGGTGAGTAAGCATGGGGGGGGGTTTGGCAGTTATGAAACTCAACACTTCTTCTTTTGTTCTTCTCAGGGTGAGTGTGGCAACAATACTGCCTGGGGAACACATCCAGCTCACTAACAAGTCACACAGAGACAGACAGAGGCTAGAATCGAGGCTGGGGCTAGGACAGAGGCTAGAACCGTGGCTGGGGCTAGGACAGAGGCTAGAATCGAGGCTGGGGCTAGGACAGAGGCTAGAACCGTGGCTGGGGCTAGGACAGAGGCTAGAACCGTGGCTGGGGCTAGGACAGAGGCTAGAATCGAGGCTGGGGCTAGGACAGAGGCTAGAACCGAGGCTGGGGCTAGGACAGAGGCTAGAACCGAGGCTGGGACTTGGACTGAGAACTGAAAACTGTCACTCTCAGAACTGTCCAGCGTGAGCCAACAACAACCTAGACTTCCTCTGGAGGTGTGGCCTGTTCTGTGGAAATCTGAAGCCACACACACACACACACACGATTCATCATGCTAAACTCCCAAGACGACAGGTCAGCATGACTATATGCTGTGAGACTCGCCCACTCAGACAGAGTGCATAGAACAACAGCTGAACACCAAACTGCTTCTACTGTATGAGAGTGCATTGTGGGACATGTAGTCCAATGAGAGGGGCTCCTCACTGCGCCCCGAGGCCCCGGGCGGCTCCTCCATACTCGGGTCTTGAGCTCCACGACTGCCCTCCTGGGGGGGCAATGGAGGGGCTTTGTGTGGGAGACAATAGGGGGAGAACAACAGGGCCCCACAATGACGGATGATCCAGGAGGATCAAGATGAAACACAGGTGTGTCTGGGGGCCCGAGATAGGAACATAATACCACAGGATACCACGCACACACACACACACACACACACACACACACACACACAGCCACCCCACACAGCAGTATCAATGAGACAACAGACGATACTGCAGAAGTGATTCATTTACGGAGGAAGCAAAGCTTTACAGGTACCGTCTTTTATTTACAGAACGGAACACTACTGTAGCTGGGGGAGGGGAGAGTTTGAGATATGGTGCTGTTGTTGTCAACACTGCGTCTTAATCTCCTTGGCACCGACCCCTGTAAATGGCCTTCTGGCAGAACAGCCTTGATTATCTAGCTGCACTTACTGCACTTTGGTCAAAAGAACCCTGCTAATGAATAAATAAACATAAATGGCGAGTGGTAAGGGGGTGGAGGCGGGAGGAGAAAAGACAAAGAGTGGGTGGGAGGGGAGGATGAGGAGAGAACCACTCCGTACAGGTCAAGGTCCGCCTACAGAGTGCCATGAGGATGACGTCATGGTAACCAGCAGCCCCCCCCTCGACACTGTTGCAGCGGAAAATCCCTCCGCGTACACGCACCGGCCCACAGACATCAAACACTTCCAACGCATGGGAAAGTATCTTGGTTAAACACACACAGACCCAACTTTAGGCTCATTACCGTAGCCACTAACAGGGTGGAATTAAGCCTTATGATCAAAGCTAGCAGCGCTCGTTAGCATAATGTGCTGTTGAGGACATTCAACTCGATGACCTTGACCTCGGGGCGCTGTGCACGGGGGCCGTTCAACTCAAATGATGCGACATGATAATAATGATGCCGGGCTACAGGAACAATCATTAACCTGGCCAGGTTGTTATGTGTGTGTGTGTGTGTGTGTGCACGTGTCCAGCACTTTCCGTCCTGTCTCCGCAACAGCCCTGCTAACACAGCCGGCTCCCTCCATTATCCCTGAAGTGTGCCCGGGGCTTGAACAGTTGCTCAACACTGGAGAGCTTCATTTCAACACACACACACACAACAAGTAACAACTCACTCTGATTAGGGGGTTTACACACGACTGCTCCAGTCATGCCAAGTGTTGTTCTTCGCAGGGGTAATTCCCAAGTTTGCAATGGACTCGAAAGCAGAGGTTGCGTGAGGTGAGGACCACGCCCACCCCTGCTATTCAAAGTCAAGTGGTTCGTTCGACAGTGACAGAGGTGATACCTGTTGTCTTCTGCTAGAGAAACTAGAGAAACCCAAGACGCTTCATTCCTTGGTCTGTCTACTTCCTGGTTTGCCCCAGGTGGACCAAACGGGCGAGGAAGCCTGCAAACCAACCGCTGAATTATGTTAGCGTCCAGGCTAATAGGCATAGGAGTACTTCGAGCCCCGTGCACCGATACGGCCCACCACAGGAAAGCTAACGCCGCTAGCCACTGCAACGACTTTGACCGACCAATCCAAGCTCTTAGTCTTATGGTCTTGTGACCGGGCGACCAGGAAGAGATATGGCTTTGTGCTTCCCAGTGTTCCAGTGACACGATCACATGCCTGGGCGGCGAGGCCCACACTGTTACTCCTATTCAGTACGCTGCCAAGCGGGACAGCCTGTGAATCGGCACAGCTGTGAACTTGTCAGTGGTCAGAATAGATTCTGACCAGGTTTCAGCATAGAGCTCGTCAGTCGCCCGGGGTTACGTTCGGCACCAGGATTCCCTGGGACATGACGGTGACAGCTGGCCCCCCCCCGCATACACACGCGCGCGTAAAACAACACACCAACACTGTAGATCTGTAAACACACGCACACGGTTACAGTGTAGTCGGATCTTCTTCCTACTCCCTGCACGCTCTCTTTAGGTCTGTTCTCTCTCTGTCTCGCTTAGTCTCCCTCCTATCTCTTCCTTCCTCACCCCCCCCACCCCCCACCCCACCGCACCGCAGGGACATCAAAGCTGTGGGCCCATGCCTGAGGGTACGGTGGCTGTGAAGTGCTACAGCAATCCCAGCCTTGTGTGTCTAACTGTTACCAGCTGCAGCATAGGGCAGACAGGCCCAGACACACACACAGACAAAACTAGCCCTCACGTACACACTGCGCAGAGCAGGGATGAGGTGCTCTTCCAGAACCCCCCCCAGCAGGTACGTCAACGCCACTGGCCTGTTGCCCAGGTGGTCTCTGCCGAAAGATCTGTAGATGCGCGTGTGTGCGTGTGCAGGTAGCTCCATTACAGATCATTAGCAGAGACTTGGAAACAGATGGGGAGCCTTGAGGAGAGGAAAGGGAGCGTGGAGGAGGGCAGGATGGGGAAGGGGGTGGTTCTGAGACCGGTGTGTCGTTCTCCATGCACCACCTGTGCAGGTGTCATGACATGCAACGAGGAGAGCAAAGTGGGAGTCAAGGTCATGAAGTTTACTAGACTGTGGAGCGCAAGAGCATCTGCGGCTTGATTACACACGCGCACACACACACACGGCTGACTACGTAGCCTAGCCCAAACAAACAAGGTCTCCAGCCCCATGACGCAGGTGGCTGCTTTGAACGGTAATCATATCATCTGGCATGAGGCTGGCCAGAGGTGTGTGTGTGTGTGTGTGTGTGGGGGTGTGTGTGTGGGGGATATTAAGCACAGGCCTCGGTCGAGGAGCGGAACACATTCGAATCCAGTTCTCTCCGGAGCGGCCCCCGTCGCTTCTGGACAGACTTTACGTAACATCCAGACATACCAGACCATATGTTCTCAGACGGTCACACACACATGCGGCCTCGCTCTCCTTCCTCGACACCCCGCTTTCCGCCCCCCCCTTTCCACCCCCCCCCCTCCACCCCCGCAGCAAAAGCCCTCATCTGAAGGCCCCCTCTGTTGAAGCGCTCCGACAGGTTTGCTGTGCAGAGCGAGTAGGACAGCCTGGACGGGCCTGTTGTCTGAGCACCGAGAGCCACCGTGGAGAGGGAGTTTCCACGGCTTATCGCCGGGTTGAATCTGGGGACGTTTCCTCCGCCCTTTGCCGGCTATTCGGGTTAAATGCGGAGGAACCGGCTGGGATGAACTGAGGCTTTAAGGGAGAGGTTGAGTCCTTTACTGGTGCGAAACAGTCAGTGTGGCACAGTGCTGGACACACACACACACACACACAGACCCACGCAGCAGTGTTGTGAATGTAAACAGATGAAGGCTTCAGGGATCCTTCTTCAAACAAACTCCCTCAAAGGAAGGTTTCGCTCTGCCGACCTGGCGCTGCATACGTTCATGCCATTCTGGGTGCCACAGGCAGAGGCTACAATACACACACACAGGCGCACACACACATCCACACACAAGAGACACAGGCACGCACACACAGAATCACACGGGCATACATGAGAGAGAGACACACACACACACACACCGAATCTAACCGCTGATAAACAGAGGAACACATTTGGCACCGCTCAGTTTAAACACAGCGTCTCCTCGCCCCTGCTTCAAGCAAACTGTGTATTTGAACTTTAGAACTTTAAAATATATATTACAAAGACCTGTTTAACGGGGGGGGGAGCCCTTTGTGTGTGAAGCCTCGTAAGTTCTCCATGGGTGTGCCCGGCCAAAGACAGGCATCCTCTCTCTCCTCGTCCGCCTCTGAATGCTGGACTTGGATGTCCTTAGCTGCTCTCTCTCCAGAGTCCAGACCAAAGCAATGGAAGACGTTGGGTAGCGCTGGAGGAGGATTTGGAAGTACGTACCGGCTAAGGGGAAAGACAGCCAGAGAGTGATGGTTGGGGGCTGGGGTGGGGTGAGGGGGGAGTGTCCCAGTGCACAGCCTTGCTCTGAACACGATCTCGTAAGAGCATGGCTTGGCTCATGAGTGTCTTTGGATAAACGTAACGTTAAATAGTTGCTCTCATCGTCAAATAATCACATCTGTAGTCCGACTGAAACGGACGGGGTAGATGGCTAGGCCGGTTCACGGATATAAACACAGTTAAATATGACTGACTGGAGTCGAGGCCGCGAGGCGCTCCACAGCGTCCGTGTCTCCGACGGCGACGGAACGAAACGCTCGCTGGCTCTGGCACCGTCTCTCAAAACAAAAGGAGAGAACAGGATACAGAACTGAGAAAATCAGGAACCGCAGCACAATGGCCGAGGAACCAGGGGCTGGGGGAAGGCAGAGGGGGAGGGCGGGAAGGGGTGGTGGGGGGGTTGTTATGGAAAACAAGAGAGGTAGGCAAGCGAGGATGTGCTGGTCTCGCCATGCCAGTATTATAGCAGATCGGGCATTCATTAGTAAGGCGAGGCTAAACTGTAGCTGGGTGTGAGGCGTGCGTGTGTAAACTCAATTGATGTATATTTATGTCAAATGAACACATGTAAATGTGAACTGAGATACCGTGAGTAACGTCTGCGTGTACTCTCTCAGGACATTTGTTATTATCTGAGTCCTGTTTTTTTTAATCCTCGGATTCACAGCAGTTAGGCTAGACCGATGTTTCTCAAATGGAGGAAGGTGAGAGAAAGAAAATGAAAAAAAGTAGGAGTGTAAATCATGAAGATATGGGTATAAATATTTATGGGTCGGATTCAGAAATCTGGAAAAGAGGGTCGGAAGCCAAACCCCTGGTTATAGGCTATACCTAGTGGGTCCAGATTCACTTCTCTCAACAAGAACAGACTACTGGGGCCTAACTCCAGCTGTCCTGCTCTCTGTAGCACACATACACTTCCACCAACATGGTTTACCACTGATTCAGGGATCCTCCTCACAGCTAATCTAGGTCAACAGATAGCATCTCCCGCTGTCGGTTCGGGGCTGGACGTGGCACCCCTGCCCACCCTTCCGCAGACGAGGAGCACTTGAGGAAAGAGCCGGAAAATGCTACCCTGACCCCCCCCCCACACACACACCTCCCTGCCCCGCAGCAAAACAAAAACACTCGCAGAACCGTCAACCAGAGTTGACAGGGGCTACAAGTCTTTTCGTCATGGATTCCAGAAAGTTCCATGTCGTAGGAAACGGCAGAAGACTGGACTGACACCACCATCTCTGGACGAGGGGCTGCTGCTGTTGACTTTGGAACGGCGGAGAAAACACACAAGCGTGCGTGCACACAGCCACACACACACACATGGGCTAGGCTAGTCCTCGGGAGTCTGTGTCTGTACCTGGGGGTCCAGTACCTCCGAGTCCAAGGGAAAAACAGACGTGGTCTGGCTTACTATCCATCACAACGAGCAAATACCCCCAACAGACCCCCAGACTCTCCACTATACAGATTAATGGTGACACACGCACATAAACACACCTATCGGGCCTTCTGTCCGACCAATGAAACTGTGACTTAATGTCATCTGGAAGCCATGTCACTAACAAAACTCTGAGTGAAACAAGTGTGTGGACACGGAGAAAAGTGTGCACATAGCCGTTTCCTGGGAGCTCAGGTTCAGCGATGTGCCTCCCTCTCTCTCTCTCTCTGCGTTAACGACCGCCAACACCAAGGAGTCCGAAGGGTTAACAGCCAAAGAGCACGGCTGCTGCACGGGCCTGACTGTTAACACCAACTCATAAAGCTAACGCACGGACACACACACCAGCCGACAAACAGGGCACGGCAGGGCAAAGGTAAACGGCGACATGTAAATCAGTCGGCCCGTGTGCGTCAGGAGCGGGGGGGGGTCAAGGGGAGCGACGAAAAAAATAACCACAAAGAGGCGACTTGTCTGATGTCACGAGGCCGAGCGAATGGAGTCGAGGCTCCCGCACGGTCCCTGACCTCCGCGACCTTGGAGCCTAACACAGAGGCTAGAAGATGAGCGGTGTAACCATGGAAGGGGGGGGGGTTTCCCACGAGAGAGAGACGGGCAACAGTGTGACATGTTCCCCTACAGTGACACCATTCACAGGCCAGCGGGAGTGGGAGGGAGCGTTTTGCTTAATGGGGCAAGTTCCTCTCAGTCACTGCCTGCTCTCAATGCTCTCTCTGGTAACTGTGCATGGTGACATTGTCCACTCACTCATACTACACACACATAGCCCGCAGGCACTGGAGTGGCTGTGTCAAGGGCATATGGAAATATGAGAGGTCAGACTGTAGAATTTGCAAACTGTACAACTGACAGGCACGCCACACACACATACATACAGTTGGCCTTTGATGAATGTCAGCCAATTGCCTCTGATAAAGAGAGGAGGCACTATGTACTCTACAGAGAGGAGAATAATTCTGTTTGCTGGATCTTGAGACAGGAGAAGGCGGGTGGCATTAATAGGGGATTGAATTGACCTACTTTGTGGATTACAGAGCCCCCAGACAGGGCATCACGGGGTGTAACCCAATGAATATGATCCCCGACATTTAAAAACAGTTCAAACACATTACCCTAAGTTAATGCCACCTGGAGAAATATTCAGACGGCTGTGCTGCACTGGCAATGTTTACACCGAGCTACTTTTATTTAACTGTCCATAGGCATAACTGATCTTGGTTTGTTCAACACGGCCACAACGCACTAGTAGCATAACTGGCAGGGGATTACCACGATATAGCCTTGTAACTCATTGTTCCCGCATGCAAATAAACCTCAAGAGAACAGTATAATTAGTTATACATGGGTGGACCGTGGACATGCAATGAAAGTCATTGGAAAGATGAAGAATGTGGCTACCTTGCACTCAGTTGGTTTTCCTGAAGGTTTCTTGAAAAACGAGGTTCTGGCGGTGAAAAAATACTCTTCGGAGTCTTCTTCTAAACTACTGTAACCACTACTCATGGTGCTAGTCCACGTCATTGGAGGAGAAAACTTCTCTATTCAAACTTGGCCGCATCAAAAAACTACTGATATACGGAACTTATAACAAATATTCTACAAATTCGACAATTTCCCTGAACAGTGTTGTGTCCAGCGCGATAAGTAAAAGTAAAACTAAGTTATCTAGTGCGCTCGTGGATACGTTTCAAAGCTTGTAGCCTACGGAGAGGTCCGTCCGAACGCCTTCCTGTCAAACCGACTTGCCCGGCAGCATGGCGACAAAATCCAAATTATCCGACAGTTAGACAATATTAAGGCCAAAAAGTAACCTTATTTTTACACCTTATACAAAACGGACAGTCCCAATTTACAGAAAGTAATTTCTGAACGAATGACCAGGTAAAAGAAACTGCACTGTGCTGCCACTCCTCGCCTTGTTGAACGTTGCTCTCTGGAATTGACAGCAAGCGGCACTGAGGTCACGCCCACTAACACTTTATCCAATCGCATTCGACGTGAACAACTTTCTGTCCAAAAGTTATCTAGGATCAGTTTGCAATTCGTTTTAGCAGAGCCTATCAATATAAATGAGAAATTAGGTGGCATCTATGAATAGATGAGAAACACCAATAGAACATCGGAAACAGTAAGTCAGGTATGGCCAAGTTATTCAAAAGTGTAAAACAGTGTGTAGATATTTCTTTTTTCCAGTAGCCATAGATTCTTCCTCCCAGTTTGTCCTAAAGATACTTGTTAAGAAACATACAAGTATTTAGTGTGCACTGCACTCTGCATCTATACTGAATAATTAAAATGTTACAGCTACATAGCCTTGTCACTTACCTCAATAAACATACAGCTCACTAAAGCTTGAGGCTTAAAAGTGACTTGTGTAAATCCTATTTCACAAATAACTACCACAAATGACAGGTTATGGCAAAACCATGGTTTGGGTAATAAGATGTGATGGGCACATGCTGCTAATAAGACTAGGACTATATGGAGTTAAAGGGGTGATTGATTGCAAAACCAATTTGACCTTGTCATAGTTGAAAAAGGACAGTTTGGTGTGTAAAATAGACATACAGTGAACCTCAATGTCCATTGAAACCTCTTTTGTATCAAAATTTCACTTTTCAATACTATTTTGACACGGCAACTTGCAAACGCTAGCTTTTGAAAACAGTGCTGTGTAGACACAATAGATTTATTTGTAAGTTTTTATTTCAAGTCTTTTCCCGGGAAAAAAACGCTGGGGGAAAAAAGGGGGCATAGAACAGCACACAGGCCATTTTTAGGCCAGCCAATGTTACATACCCTATTCGGACACCTTAAGGAACAATGTGAAATACCCCCAAAAAACAATCACCCCTTTAAGTCTTTACTAAACAAATCTGGGAGTACACACAGCATAATAGAAAGAGGTGATAACGTTTTGATCAGTGAAAGCCTGTGAGCAATAAGCTAACATTCAGTGATGAAAACAGTTGCGCCATTTCACGATTATAATAATCAAAACAAGGCTCTAACGATGCTGTACTTAAGGCCTAACTTTACTAGCGCAGACATGCAAGTGATACTAGAGATACCCTTTTAGCCGAGTCAGTTACTCTTTTGAATGTGCCTCATTACAAGGTGAACAAAAGGAACCCGCTGAAGGTGTTATAATGGTTGGCGTCATCATAGACTACCCTTCTCGCCCAAAGCTTGACATAAACACTGTCCCCGACTTCCAGCTCCACCACGACTGCGTTGCTAGCGCTGTCGTGGACGTCCGGCTGATCCGTGTCCCAAGTAGACACCAACAGCTCGTTGTTCTTCATTAAAGACACAACGGAGTTCGATTTCCCGTAGTTGTTGTTGTACATGGTGTAGCGCAAGTAGTACATCCCTCTCACCATGGCTGTGAACGAGCCTGTGGCAGGGTTGTAGCAGTTACCGGAGTTGGAGAAGACCTTCTTGTACTTCAAGACGCTGTCCTGGTCAAATGGGCCGGTGTTCTCAAACTGTCCGGACGTACTGAGGGTGGCAGAGAATGCTACTCTGGACCGTTCCAGAACTTCCATCAACGCTGTCAGCCGCTGCTCCTGAGCTTGGTTGACGCGGCCCAACTCTTGGACCTGGAACACCGCTGTTAGTAGCATGGCTTCCATGGTTCCAAGTCTCTGCTTCATGTGGTTCACCTCATCAACTGGGAAACCGGCGCAGAGGCCACAGCACAGAGACAACAGCATCAGTACTACACTTCCGATCATTTTTCTAGACTCTTCTTCAGAAGACCTTTGGCAGTTATGGTATTCTTGTCCTGTTGTCCTGCCTTTTTAAACTGTCTTCACATGCCCGGTGGTGAGTCATTTCTTTTGTCTGTAATGGGGTGATATCTAGTCAAATGGGCCATCAGCTAAAATGGGCCATAGGTTTGGGGGTCCCAGCCCCTCTGGAATTTAGAGCCAATGACTGCAAAGGACTTCAAACTGTTGTCATAACTGTGCTTGACAAGTAACAGGGGATTTGATTGCTTTATGGTTGTGTAGGGCTGTTTTGGCAGCCCCTTTGTCACTGGTCCCCCAGACACTCGTCTGGGACAGTCGTTGATTTGCATGAATGCTAAAATGACAATCACACCTGAATGACACTTCTGGAGAGGTGATCTCAACAGTTGAAGAGGAAGGTGGACTGAGGAATACTCTTTTTTCGCCTTTGCCGTATCAACAGTGTGTGTGATAAAATGTGTATGCACATTGTGAGTGTCTGTTTGTGTGTGTGTGTTTGGGGTTACAATGGGAAATGACTAAAAGTTAAAAATAGTTCTTCCCAAACTGTTTTTTTTCTTACATCCACCTATGAGGGATTTCTCATAAGTCACAAAGCTGCCATAGCAGGATTCTGAGAATGAGAGCCATTGGGACACTTCCTGTCTCCCATTCATAAACGGTGTACTTTGTAGGACGCACTATCTCTGTTCGACACAGACTGGAACTTCAGGTAACTAGGGGTAGCAACATCAGCCTCCGCGCAAACCAGTCTGGTTCATCCAGCAGGAATGCAAATCAGCCAGTGCTCAGTAGAACACAGGAGTCTTAATATAAAACCTTGTTCCATCTGGTGTGGTTTTGTTTGCCATGGGGCTGGGTTCGGTCAAACCGCTCTCTGGTATTGCTCTCTCATTCTCTGGGGAGGGCTGGCCTGTCAGAGACCATGAACGATAAAGTTGTGTTGATTTGGAAGAGAAACCGTTCAGTTTAGCCTCAAAGGATTTGGGGATATTACATTTTCACTTGACAGAATTCACACTGGTTCACGTGACCTGGTTTTGTATGAGTCTTATAAAGATGCAGAGCACATGTTAACTTGACTGAGGAGACTGGATGGCTCCAGGGTTTATACGGGTATAAAGTGTGTAATAGTTTTACACATGTTTTTTACTATGTGGTGTTATTTTTTAATGCCAGCCATATCAGCCAACAAATGGAATCCATTAAGGTTTTTTTGGGGGGGGGTGGGGAAACAGGGGCATTAATAACTTTTACAACCGCAAACCAAAGTGCACGTCCTTCATTCCTACTGTGATTTCAGCTGCCTCTCCGGCCTTTCTCTTACTACTCACTCCCGTGTGCATCGTATATCTTCACACGCCAAGCTCACGCAGTAACGCTAGCCCACCCAGTCGCGAGGAGGACAGGCTGCTTCCGACGTCGGCCGGCCGTTTCGGACGCCCAGTTTCGACGTGCGCTACATCTGCGCCGGATCAGAGAGAGCCACCGCACCCCACAAACAGCAGGTTTACAGGAAGGGGGGGGGGTGTTTGTAGAGGAACGACGCCTAATTTGAAGCCTGGGTTAAGCAGGGAGAGAGAGAGAGAGAGAGAGAGAGACAGAGAGAGAGACAGAGAGAGAGACAGAGAGAGAGACAGAAACAGAGAGACAGAGAGAGATAGCTTGAAACGGGGGGGCTAAATATAGTCCACCACCGGCGCTAGGGAGCCCACAGCAGTTACCCTGGCAACCCCGCACAGCTCAAGGCTCACAACTGTCCCAGGGCGCTCCCCTCAGTCCTGCCGGTCAGTGACGCAGCAGAATCAGGTGATGGATGGGAGGCCTTTGTCCCGTCCATGTTCTATGGTGACAGCCGGGGGTTCTAATCCAGGTGGGGCCTTTTTCATGTGCTGTTTATCTCCTGGTCTGTGATCTACTGCTTTCCCTGCTGTTTAAAGTATGAAGGGAGAATAGACCGCCAACACTCCCACACACACACACATATGCTCGCAAAAAAATCAGCAGGCTGTAGTCAGTTAGAGTAACGGTTTATGGGGTGGTTGTTAGTGGTTACCCCCCGGCCTCAGACCGCAGTATGCCATGCTACAAGGTTGGGGGGCTGGGGGACAGCCAGAACAGGTTGGCTCCAACAGGGCTGGGCGGTAGGTGATGGAGGAGGGAGGGGAGGGAGGGAGAGAGGGCGTGTGAAAACAGCCTAGAGAATGTCTCACATAACCTCTCACACACACATGGAAAAGTCACTCTGTCTTAGACCACCACCCTCTCACCACGTCCAACCCCCCCCTTCCCCTCCAAGCTCTCCCCCCGAAACTGGCCTGAGACAATGGGGGCCTGAGGGCCGCCGCCCTGGACAAACACACACACACACATTAACACCCATACACACATTATTGAGAGCGGTGAGGCCACTGTGAGGTGAGTGGTCGGCCAGGCCCACTCACATTCCAATGTGTGTGTGTGTGTGTGTGTGTGTGTGTGTGTGTGTGTGTGTGTGTGTGTGGGAGAGGAACGCTAATGCTCAGAACACACGGTGTGTTTACCGGGTCCGGAGATGGCAAGGTAGTTAGCTCTGTGTGTAGGTGTGTGTGTGATAGTGTGGAATGTAGAAAGGGTCAAAAGTCTGTCTGAGAAAGACTTGTAACAAAACCATCTCGACGCAGACTCGCTAAGGCAGTTTGATCAACATGCGCATGCACGCTCTCAAGCAAATGCACACACACACACACACACACACACACAGCAAAGGTGTCATTATCTTGTCTGGGTGCGTTTAATTAAAGGGCAGAGAGGGACATTAAGAAGATAAGTGTTAGATGTGCGAATGTGTGTGTGTCCAAGTGGTGAGAAAGGTAGTTATCTCCGTTGCATAATGCAACACAAAAAAGCTTCAACCACCGTGAAACTGCTGACACAGGAGATCCGCCGTGGACACGAATCCCTCCGCTCAGTCATGGGTGAGGAATGCACAGTCAGCAGTACTGAGTAGTGGGGGAGCAGGAGTTCAAACAGGTGTGGGGGAGGAGGGGGGTTACACACACACACTCCCTGGCCCCCGAACGATTCTCACACCCAGAACAACACACACACACACGCACACACACAATGGTTTTAAGATACCTGTTGCTCTACCTCTGAAAGATGAGCTGAGAAAGTAACAATGTTCCCAGTGCTGCGTTACCTCGCTCATCTTCCCCGGGGGCGTCGAGTCGAATGTTCAGCAGGTGTGTGATGTGTATATGGACATGTTTGTACGTGTGGATGTGTGTGTGAGTGTGTGTGTGTGTGTGTGTCAATTCCCTGAATCCCTCTGAGACACAGTAAGTCACTCTGACAGCTGGGACACTCTCTGGTCATGAGCTAAGAAGCCAGGAATGTTGACAGGATTGCAGTGCCACTGTAACATATATATCCCACAAACCAAAGTTGTCTGGACCTCAACCAGAGATAGGCACACCTGAACAAAGTTTGAATGATTCAAAGCGCAATTTTCGAAGCAAACGTTTTTGAAGAATTTGAAGACTTACGAGAGTGATCACAGGGGCTATGGAACGGAGTAACAATAAACCCTTGTTCGGCGGTCGAGTGGCTGTTCGATATCTCTTGTTTGTTCAACAAGGGTTTTAAAAATCGAAAAGGTTTCGTTTCCATGGCTCGGCCTAGCTCCGGTCTGGGCTCTGTCAACGTCGATTCATCACACGGGATTACGTCTGTTTTTTCCAAAGGCTTTTTTTCTCTTTCCTGAATTTTCTATCCAAAGCTGAATGTGGGCCATTTACAGTGGGCACTTATCTCAACAGAGGCTTATCTAAGGGCGAGATGGTTGGGGTTGATACTGTATGTGCAGAGTTCAAGGTCTCATAAGCATACAAACGTACACACACACACACACACTCCTGCACCCCACCTTGATACAGATTGCCACCCCACCACCACTCCCCTATAATCACCACACTCTTACATAAAGTTGCACCCTTATATACTGATCTCAGATCAAGCCTTCTAGATCAGCCGTAACCCTGTGCTTGCCCCTAAAGCAACAACAGCTGACTTCAGTTCAGTTTTCCCACTCTGGCTGAGACAGAACAGAGGTCTCCAGCGGGCCCTTCCCCCAGGATCCTCTCTACGGGGCAGGGGCAGGTCAGGGCGTGCCTGCTGCTGGCTGAGGTGGAACAAGGACCTAGCTCTGTTCAAGACTTTTAAGACCTTCTCTGAGGATTACTGTCCTGGGCCCCTACTGAGAGGGCGGGAGACTCCTCACCCCCCTCGTTTCTCTCTCTCTCATCTCTCTCTCATCTCTCTCTCTCTCTCTCTCGCTCTCTCTCTCTCTCTCTCTCTCTCTCCCTCTCCCCTCTCCCTCTCCCTCTCCCTCTCTTCCTCTCTTTCTCTGTGTGGGTGGGTGGAGTAGAGATATGTAGGTAGGTGAGTAGACACGTTTAGCAGCTGGGACATCCATGAGGCATCTGCAGGTGCACACATGGTGCGCACACGAATGCTGGTGCCAACGCATACACGCGCTTGTGTGTGGACAAACACGTGAACACGCTAGCGGGCGCACACGCAGATACACACCCACACACACACAACGCCTACCATAGAATCAGCTGTTTATCTACATATCCCTATTTACATCAGGGGGGTATTCCAGGTAGCGGGTTTAACAAACTCTGAGATTAACCCTGAACTCTGAGTTGAGTTACTCTAACATTGGAAACTCTGAGAATTCGGTTCCAGAAAAGCTGATATGAATTAGTTAACTCAACTCGGAGTACGTCAACTCAGAGTTAAGCGCGGGCATGAGAACTATTGAAAGCCAACATCAATGGAGCTCCGATACTAGGATCCACCATGCCACCCGGCGACAAAAAACGTTGTCCTACGTCACCAAACTTCAGATTCAAGTTTCATTTCGTGTTTATGGTCGAGTACATTTTCCGGAAAAAAGCAACACGGCTGTAGCAGCGTATGCAAGTGGCGTGGGAGACTGCCGAGCATACATTTGAATATAATAGCCAGTCCATACATTGAACATTTAACCCAACTGTCCGTTAATGTTACAGCAGGTTCAATGTTTTATTAAATATAAAAACATACTACGCAGGTAATGCATAGTTTGCTTAGGCTATACGCTTGTGATTGTAGCCTCGACGTCACCTTGGTTTTAATCATATTTGACATACTAATTCAATATCAATTGGTGCCTATTTCAAGCAGTTTCCCCCAACAGAATGCTTTTCATCAAAAGATGATGATGACGAAAAGACATTGACTGCTGCCGTAGAAATGGATGCAGAGAATTATGTGGTAGCTGGTAGTTCTCTCCCCATGTAGCTTACTATTATTTACATCGTATAAAAACGATTTGCACATTCTAATCCTGTTGAACAGAGCATGGATGCTACAGTGAGATGTTCATTTAATGGCAGGTGTATTTTGCATGTGGAACTGTGAAATGTATAATGTAGCCTAATCTCATGTATTCCTATATAGTTACAAATAAATGAGTTGTACAAACTGTAGCCTACCTCATGAAGAAAGTGCCAAAAACTGACCAAGAGATGGTGTAGGCCTACTTAGGGTAGACGAATAAAGACTAATCTCGAAAACGATTTACTGGAACTCCAGTTACGGGAAAATGCATGGTCAAAAGTGATGTTAATTGTAGGAACAATATAGGCTATGAATATTAATTATTGAATTTGCTGAATTTCTATTTTGACCAAGAGATGGTGTACTTAGGGCAGAAGAATAGAGGCTGACCTTGTAAGGCTATCAACCTGCCCCCACCTCTCATATGGTAAACTATGGAGTTATTGGATGGAGTCTCAACTTGATGGCTCTCACATCTCATTGTGTAACTTACTGTAGCATAGTCATGTTGATAAGAAAGGGTCAAGATTGTGGTGTGATTGTAGTTGTTCTTGGGTATTAAAAGGAATTGTGAAGCATTTTTCTGTGGATGATTGATCTCCTGAGACCTTCTCCTCAGCTCTGGCTTTGTATCTCTGGTTTACAATAGGCCTAGTCATGGTAGAGTTGGCCTAGTTAACTTTCATTGATTTCATTCATTTGCAATATGATTACATGATTATATTATTTCACTTTAATTTGACCATTCTTGCTTTGATTTAACCCAAAGAGTCAAATAACTGCAATTGGTAGGCTATTGGCATTATTTGGTTAATGTTAATAGGCCTACTGTTCAGTTTCCCATCTTCCTTCAAACCAAGGCTAGGCCTACTCATTGTTAGATTTCTATTTGTAGGCAATGAAGAAGACCAAATCCTACAATTTCAATGATTTTTCTTTATTTCAGTGCCAAAAAGCTTTTGGTCAATTCTGTGTGCACGTCCACGGCGTATAACACTAGCGATGAAGACCCAAGGGCTGAGAATGTTGCTCAAATAAATTACAGATCGTGACGGGAAACGGTAACGTTAACTTAGGCATTCATCAGGGAATTAAAGCACATCAAATCGCAGTCTTAAAATCGTCTCCTGGCGTATAACTAAGCGAATTTAATTTTGTTCGAGATCGCTCGGCTGAACCAGGAAACGATATCCCATGTCTTCCAACGCTATCAAACTCAGAAAGTGGGAGGGGATAGGTAAAACTCAGAGTTTGGCATGGAACTAACCTGCTCGCGACCAGGTTAGTTTCACAGCGTAAGTTACCATGGCAACTTACCAAAAGGTTTCGTTACCTCTCTTTCTGGAACGGAAACCTCAGAGTTTGCCTGTTTTCAGGGTTAAACAACTCAGAGTTTTCACAAAACCGGCTACCTGGAATACCCCCCCAGATAAGGCTACCGCTAAACCCTAACCTATGTAAAGGTCTGTTCAAACTGGGAGACTACCGGTACCTTGTGTTTACCCAGTCAAGGCACAATGAGTCACTGATTAGAGAGAGGGGAGAGCCGAAGACGGAAGACGTCTGATAAACAGAAAGAAAGAGTAGGAAAGAGATGCCATGTCACAGTATGTCTTTGTTTACAGGAAGTCAACGACGCAAATTGGCGATAGGGTGATAAGAGCCTGCCTGTTCTGCTGTGGGTCTGTGGAAGAGGCGGTTTAGAGCAAAGATAGGCCACACAAACCTCGAAGAACTTTGTTCATGCGGTCAAATGTTTCGGCTTCCCATACGGATGAATATTGAAGAACAGTAACAGTGATTTGTCATTGTTTCGTAACCCTACATCATGTTTGCTTGCCTTTTGGTCTCGTTCCCCAGCTTGGAAAAGTCACAGAGGATACGGAAGTGTTGTTTATACTGTAAAGTGCGGAGTGCAGATTAAGCAGATCATCAAGGACTTAAACCTGCACAGTTCTAACGGTAAACAGTGCTCGTTTACGTAGGGAAACCGTTTGTTGACAGGACACAGTGCACAGCAAATACCACATCTAGGAACAATCTTATGAACTGTGATGTTGTTTAGTGTCGTTACGTAGTAGTGTGCATACTGTCAGTTTACCAAGCCCCCACCCCCTCCCTCCCTCTCCTCCCCCCTTTTGATGTCATAGCGGGCATACACGACGATCTCATTGGTGCATGTGTGTATGCCTCCATATCGCGTAGATTGCACCACTGCTTACTAGGCAACCAGGGAATATTCGTTGTCATAAAAAGATGTTATTGAAGATGACTTCCTGGTTTGACGGTCCAATGGAAGTCGCTCACATGAACTTTAACCCTGTCGTGTAAGACACTGTATAACCTTGTCCAGCACGACTCACATAACTGAGGAATGTCGTGAATAGCGTTTTTGGTGAGGTTAGTTTGAGGTGTTGAAGCCATAAAATGGCACAATATTTTGTAGCTCGGATGATTTAGAGCCTGGAGTCGTTGATTGGGTAATCCCACTTATTGGGTACTCCCACTTATTTTGCTGAGACGTCGGTGTTCCGGTGCCAGAGGTGCATGTAGCTTAATGAAAGCTATGTGAGAATGTTGCGGTGTGGCACTGAAGAGTATTGCACATACAGTTACACACACCTGCGCGCGCACACGCACGCTTTACTCAGCTACACACACTCGTGCACACGCATACGCTTGCCATGTTTTTCCAGGAACGGGAGCATTTTCCTATCTGTTTAATCTGCCGAGTTACTATGGAAACAGCTCGTCTCTCTCATCCGCCTTTGTTTAACCGGAAAGCTTTGTCTGGCGAGACGTCGAAGGTCTTTAATTTGATCTTTAATGGTTTTCTTTCCTTCTTTGGAGTTTAAGCACACAATAAAAAAAACACATTTCAGACTGGCTCATATACTACAGTTGGCCCAGTTCACCACAAAGTTAAAAAACAAACAAATGACATAACTTGACAAAGAGGGCATACAGTATTATTGGCTCATAACACATGGGTTTGGTTCAAATGGGATGTTTTTTCCAAGGAGGAGTACAGATAACCCCAGCCCTTAGACAGAGGGGGAGATAACCTGCCTGGTTATATGACCTCAGCATGTAAATGAATGACCCGGGTGGGTCCAATGGGACGAGACCAACGGGAACCCTCTGTTATTGTACAGTGTTATTAGCACACACGTGCTGTATACGCTCATAGATACACACACACACACATGCATGTGCTTAGTGACACAGACACGCATGTACATATACACATGCATGGATGCACAAAAACATCATACACACCCCGAAAACAGACACACACACCTCCACGCACACTAGACACATAACGTTAAACCTTGAAATAACTTTTCAGACGGAGAAGACGCCCTCAAGACAACCCCCCACAGGAAGTGGACCCCTCCACAGGAAGTGGACCCCGAGGCTGAGAGACAGCTCCCTCCACGTCCCCCACAGTTAATCAGTAGCAACGAACACCCGGAGAGACACCGTGTTAGCATTCCTCTCCTCTCCGGCCTCCTCTCCGGCCTGCATGTTTGCCTTTCCCAGCTCACGGAGAGCAGGCCCCGTAACCACTGAACCACCTCTCCCTTCTCCGTCGGCCAATCAGGGCAGAGGACAGGAGACGGAGAGTCACTGGGGTCATCGACCTGTCAGTCACTGTCAAGTCTTTAGTTTGTCATTAAATCCATTCTGACGAGGTACCGTACAGTTGAACAGACTGGAGTGTACTGGAGAGGGAAGGCCTCTGTTGTGTGTGTTTCTGGGTAGAGACTGGGATGTGTCACATGTGGATGTGTGCAAAGGGCAGAAACACGGCAACACACCGAAAAACACAGGCGCTCCTGAGTTCATCTGCTCAGATGTACAATTTAACTATGTGTGTGTGTGTGTGTGTGTGTGTGTGTGTGTGTGTGAAGCAGGGGTGGGTGGGGGGTCTAACACAGAAATGCCAGTTTTCACGGGGTGTGCAGAGGTTGGGGGTGGGGTTGCTAGTTGGCAGAGTGAGTGGTAGCACTCTGAGAGGAGGTACAGTTAGGTCATGCAACGTGCCCAGGCTCAGGGGAGAGGCAACGAGATCCTGTCAGACCTGGCTAGCCGAGTGCAGAGCTGCGGTCTCGGAGCGAACTGAAGCGTGCGAGAGTGTGTACGCTCCGCCGTGTGTACATGTACGGGAGAATTGTGTGTTTTGTGTGTGTGAAAGAAGAGAGAGAGAGAGAGAGAGATCTACATAGCTTCTGTCAGTTCGGCGACAAAGGCCAGAACCCATGTGACAGAGGATAACACAATCATAGGTCAACTCAATCAGCTAATTGCTTCCCATCTGCAGAATATTACTGGATAACGAGATAACACACACACACACACACACCCCAAACACACACTTTCTTTCTCTCTCACTCTGTCACACACAAAGGCACAAACATAGATTAAAATACAACCCGCAACATTCCCTCTCTCCCTCTCTCTCTCCCTCTCTCTACTCTCTCCTCTCCTCCCTCTCTCTCTCTCTCTACCTCTCTCTCTTCTCTCTCTCTCTACCTAAAAAGAAAAAAAATAAATCTCTCACCACCCAAATCTCAAAAACATCTCCCTCTCTCCTCTCTCTCTCGTCTCTCTCTCTCCTCCTTCTCTCTCCTCCCTCTCTCTCTCTCTCTCTCTCTCTCCATCTCTCTCTCATACCCCAAAATCATACACATCTCTTCTCTCTCTCAAAAAAAAAAAAAAAAAAAAATCTCTCTCTCTCTCTCTCTCTCCTAACTCTCGCTCAATCTCTCTCCTCTCTCTACACACAAAAACCTCGAAAAATCTCTCTCTCTCTCTACTAACATCTCTCTCGTCTCTCTGCTCTCTCGCTCCTCTCTCTCTCTTGCCCTCTCTCTCTCTCTCTCTCCCTCGCTCTCTCTCTCTCTCTCTCTCCTCCCTCTCTTCCTCTCTCATTGCATTCCTCTCTCGTCTCCTTCCCCCGACTCTCGTCTCTCCGTCTCCTCACTTCCCTCGTCTCCTCTCTCGCTCAGGCAGGATCTCATCTCGGCGCATAGGAGTCGCGGGATCTCTCGTTCGTCCTGCTCTCAATCTGCGCTCCGCGGCAGTCGCGCGTCGGTCGTATCGGGAGTTCTCCGCTATTCTTTCTCTCGTCTCTCCAAAATCCTTCATCTCAATATACCAAAGAAAAAGGGGTGAGTCACTCGAAAATCACTTCTTCACAAAGGAGGGATGCGTAAATAGAACAAGGAAAATCAGGACTAAGTACCAAAGACTATAGCTCAGCGGGAAATTGACGAATAAAAGATAGAGACCCGCGTCAAGAACATCAGGGAAATGCATAGTGGAAACCTCTCTTCCTAAGGATAGATCATCTCAAGCTCTCGAGTCGGGAAAAATAGAACTATATACAGGCCCGTAAGTGGTGGAACATCATCTCACACGCTTTACATCAAGTCAGTCACAGTCTACTTCACACCAAATAAACGAAAAACGTCCAACCCCCCCCTCCCCCCCCTCCCCCCCTCCACGCCACCCAGGTAGAACACTAACTAGACTGACGTCAATCATCACAATAACAACCGTGTTCTGCCCGTTCACCAAAGAGGTTGTGCGAGGGGGTGGGGGGGTGGGTTGGGGGCTGAGAACCGCAGACTGCGTGGTGGGAGAGACACCACTGCTAGCCAGGGGAGACGTCTCCTCTCTCCTCTCTCTCTCTCTCTCTCTTCTCTCTGTCTCTCTCTCTCTCTCTCTCTCTCTCTCGATCGATCTCGTGGTGGGGAGAGAGAGACACCACTGCTAGCCAGGGCAGACGTCTCCTCTCTCGTCTCTCTGGTGGTCGAGGACCACGAGTCAAGCCTCTGCTGAAGAGAGGTTCGGGGTTTCCCGGGGACAGTCACAGGGGATTGCGCCGAGGCTTCCCACGGCTTGGCGAGCCTAGCTCATCACGTACCCACACTGCAAACGAAAACCACACACCCACAAACACACACACGTTCTACCTCTCTCTCTCTCTCTCCCTCTCACACACACACACACATATAAGTCTCCATGCTAACCTCAGCTCGAGAACAAGCAGGCCTAGAATCGTGCTGAGAGAGAAACGTTAGACTGTAGGATAACAGCCAGAGTGACAGTTGTGCAGCTCCTTGCTCTACTGAGTCAGCAGCAGTGGGCTGGCGGTGTTGCTGAACGCAACCCCCTTGTGCAACACTTCGCCACAAAACTGTTCTACTGCACTGAGGCCAAAACAATCTCTGTTTGGAGATATTCCTGCCACATGCTGAACAGACAAAGATGGCTACGTGTGGTGTGTTGGTGTGAGAGAGTATTCTGTGTGGTGTGTGTGTGTGTGGTGTGTGTGTGTGTGTGTGTGTACACAGTTGGGATTTGTAGAGGAATCAACGTGCAGATGGAGGAGAGTGTTCCTGTACAGGAAACAGGATGTGGGGCACGATAAAGAGACATCACATATACACACAAACACACACCTCTCTCTCTTTCTTTCTTTCACACACACACACACACACACACGCACACTCTCTCTCTTTCACACACACACGCACATCGCACTACTCTCTCTCTTTTTCTTTCTTTCTTTCTTTCTTTCTTTCACACACACACACTCTCTTTCACACACACACACACACAAACATCCACAGTACCTCCCCCGTCAGTCAAAGCAGAGTGCAAGGTTGTGAGTATGGGCGGAGCCCAGCTGTCTCAGAGTGCACAGTGCTGAAGTCACATTTCCAGGCCGACTAATCCAGAGCGGAACACCCCCCACCACCCCCGCTCTCCTCTCCCGGCCTCATGTGAAACCAACCACAACCCAACATGAACCCCTTCCTGCCTTAAAACATGGACGAAATGTCCAACACGTTGGTTGACAGGCTACTAAGCAGGGGGAAAGAGCCTGGACCAATGGCTGGGACGCTACCATGAACCACCCCCACCCCTTCCTACACACCCACACCCCCCCCAAGACACCCTCCTCCCCCCACAGGTCATACAGGGTCCATGGAGTAGTGAATCACCCTTGTCACCAACACACACCCCGCCCGCCCGCCCTCCCAGCCCCCACCCTTCCATAACCGATCGTGTTACTGTTCATCTAGGGGATACTGAGTCGTCCTCTGATGGAATGTTTAAGACTCACCCACCAACACGTCAGGTGGCGTACTCGCACACGCGCGTAGACACGTAGACACACACGGACACACAGACACACACACACACCAACACGTGGATACAGGCTACGGTGCTCTGTAGAGAAACCAGCTGGCTGCTCTCCCTGTTTCCGTGGGAACGACCATAGTGCAACAATCAGGGGGTCCAAAAAATAAAACAATTACAATCGGGGGGGTCAACTTCTTCTCCAGGGAGTAAAAGTAATATTTATGATTACAGTTGAGAAACATATAAATCTTGTTGGGGGGGTCCAAGTCCCTTTTCAGGGGGGTCAAACCCCCCCAAGCCACCCCGTAATTCTCACACTGGGAACGAACCCAGCTTCGTAACAAGCGCGCTCAACATTAGCAGCGTCCCCTCTGACTCCGGACGGTTCTCACAGGCGTGGGTTTGAGGGGCAGCTGGAACATGTTCTTACCAAAGTCAAGAGCCCACTAACACATCCTCGCTAATAATTAGCGGCTAGTTTTTTCGAGTACGGTGATCAAAATAGGCTTGTTCAAACCAAAACGACAAGCTTTCTTTTCCCCACACACCTAACCACCTAACCACCCCCCAACAATATCATAAGAACACACACAACTTGTCTGAAGTTAACGATACGCTACTAATACAAATTCTGACTTCAGCCAAAGCACGTAGATGAAACGCACATCTGAAAGTGTGCAAAGACCCTCACCACAGCCCTCAAAACCCCACGCTGGGCACCCCCTCAGGACCCCCTCAGGACCCCAACCTGTTTAGCACGCTAACAGTGACAGCTTTAACCTGCCCCGCCACCGCAACAAGCTGACCAACCGAGGCTAATGAGCTAAGCTCTCCAGGGACACACGTTACATGTGTGTGAAACATTCCTTCTACCGATACCTTCCTGTCTGGAATGTTCTCTCAGAGCTGTTTAGTGAAGCGCCACCTACTGGTGGATGGTTGGGAACTACCTGAAAAGCTCTCGTGGAGTCTGACTAAAGAGAATACGACAGATCATGATACAGGAACAGAGAGGTGTTGACGAAGCATTCGTACATCAGAACGAACGTACATTATCCTGTGTCTCAACAGTCCCCAAAGGGCTTAATTTGACTATATTTCAATACACAGTCACCATATTGGTTCATGAGCATGTCTGCCCTCTACTGATCAAGTATGGTCACTGCAGTTTTTCATTATAAACTTTGAAAAACACCAGTCTGCAATCGAACCACAATTACACTTCCCTAGTTCACACATACCAATCTTATTAAAAAGAGAACACATTTTAGCGACAGTTTTTATCCCAGCAGCTTGTCTCTACACTTTACTTACACTGAATGTTGCTCTTTTATTGCCACCCCCCATAGGAAGTGGTTAGTTAGTCATGTGTCACATTTGAAGAGATGTCCGAGCAGAGATTCAGCGCTAGCAAGTCCCCCATGGTGAGACGTTGGCTCACCCACTCCTTTACGGAACTTAAGCTTGATACAGTAGATGTGAGATAAGTGAGTATTGATCTTAGCTGGTGGGTGTGTCAGGAGGCAAGGTAGATGTTGCGCTGGGTTCAACCCAAGCATTCTGAATCGCAGAAATTCCAAACATGCATGTAAAGATCAGGCAGGCCCTTGAGATGATCTCCTTTATGTTTGATCAGAAATCTGTAGGTTGAAACTATCTAGAACTGAAATCTAGAACCGCAACCTCGCTCCTTTCCTTCCTTCCTCCCTGCTTCTCGATATCTCTCAGTTCCCGCCCCCATCAGCCTGCTGAACCAATAAGAAACATCCCCCTTCTCAGGGGTACTCACGGTGAGGGGGGGAGTTGTTGTTGAGGTGGTCCTGGCTGAGGGGGCTGTGAGGGGGGTCGCCGGCTGAGGGACCCCCGGGGTGGCAGTCCAAGGTCACAAGGTCACGACACGCAGGGTGGCACGTGTACTTTACAACCTGAGGTGAGGAGAGGAAGAGGAAGAGGAAGAGGGAGAGGAGGGAGAGGAGAGGAGAGGAGAGGAGAGGAGAGGAGGACAGCAGAAGAGAGGAAGATGAAGAAGAGTGGACAGGAGAGGAAGAGAAGAGGGAGAGGAGGAGAAGAGAGGGAAGAAAGGGAGAGGAGATGAAAGAGCGGAACAACAATTCATTTCAGACTCACATTGGTGTCACTACATCACAAAACTGCTACATCGTATTTCAGTCCACGTTTACAGCCATGTGTGTGTGTGTGTGTCAGTGACATGCAGCAGAGGAGAGCTCCACCCCCTAGCTGAGTCTCTCCACTCCTCTCTCACACACTTCCTCCAACGCAAATGATCCCTGGAACCGCTCTGGCTCCGGGAAGAACCACGTCAAGCACTCACGCTGAGAAGAACCGGCCGGGGAACTCACTTTGCAAATGAGATTGAACCGTATGCAAAGTCACCAGACAGGGATGGGGGGCATGGAGGCAGTGCGCCGCCCTGCTGGTGCTCTCTCAGTCGGACATCGGAGGAAAAGCTCTTCCAGAGAATCGGGGTACTCACGCAACGTAAACGATGATGAGTGGAAGAAGCCAGGATTGGATACATCTCTGAAATGCTCTCTGTCTCTCTCTCTGTCTCTCTCTCTCTCTCTCTCACACACTTTTAATATTCTGGCTGACGTCCAGCAGGCTACTTAGAATGAGTTTGGATAGAGAGAGAGAGAGAGAGAGGCTACACACCCACCCACATCACACACATCACCCACACACACACTATCCATCGCTTCAGTCCGAGCCTCTTTGCAGACTGCGGTAAAGTACACACACAGAGATACAGTATGCCCACCATGAGCGTGTCACTGTAGGTGTGTGTGTGTCTGTCCTCCCTTACCTGAAGACCTCCTTTGCACTTGATGGCTGAGTTTCACCGACAGCTTACAGATGGCTGATCCCATCTCCCATCCTTGAGCATCTCCCCAGCTCCCTCACACACACACACACACACTCATATGCACACTATCAACCCCGTCCACGGAGCTGGTTCTCAGGAAGGAGGAAACTGAGATATGAGACAGCATACTATAGGAACAAAAGTCCCATCTCCCTCTCTCTCTCTCTCACTCTCCCTGACCAGTAATTTGCCTAACCACCGCTCTCGCTCTGCTTCTCTCTCTCTCTCTCCTCTCTCTCTCTCTCGTCTCTCTCCTCTCTCTCTCTCCGCTCTCTCTCTCTCTCTCTCTCTCTCTCTCTCTCCATTTCCCTCTCCCTCTGCTGCCCCAACTCTCTCTCTTTCTTTCTCTCATCTCCCTCCCTCTCACTCTCCATTTACAGATTACCATTGCGTCTCTCTCTCTCTCTCTCTCTCTGTTGTGTGTGGAGTGCTGAGTAGGTGATTTGCCTGTCAAATGGAGGCCAGTGTGATGGACACACAGACGGGAGTGGGGGCAGAGAGAGGTGCATCATGGGGCTGCTGACTCAGGTCACCTTCGCTCTGTGTTTGAGAGTGTTAGCGAGCGAGAGACAGAGAAAGAGAGAGAGAAAGAGAGAGAGAGAGAGAGAGAGAAGAGAGAGAGGAAAAGAAAGAAATGATAGCTCACAGGTCTATGCACTTTTGTTCGGGTCACCCACATTCTGTGTTTTCAAGCGGGCGCTTGCATGCCCTCCCCTGGGCGCGTGCGTGAGTGCGTACGACCGTGCACGTCTGGGGGTCAAGAGGGGACCTTCCCTCCTCCATACTCCATAAATCCTCCAGCCCCACAACAGGGGCTTACTTTAAATGATCCGGTTCACGGCTGCCTGGCTTCCTGCTCTAACCCCCTCTAACCCTCTTCATCCCTGGGTACAAAGAGCCAGGGAGAGCCCATTGTGCAGGCTGGTCCCTGGTGAGGCAACGTAGAGGAAAACCCCCACACGCCACTCATCCACATCTACACAGAGTCCTAAAATGACACACAACTGTAGTCCTCATGACGCAATGACTGTTTGTTCTGTTTCTTTAGGACGGGGTAGGTTAAACGTATTAGAATGGCCCCTGAGATAGAATTTGGTAGGACATTGATTACACTGTCTGAATGGTGGGAACGTCTCCAGACGGATGTCATCGATTTGTCTGGATGAGGGGCAGGGAGAGATGGACTGAACGTACACCAACACACACACACAATACAAGCATCACCTAAACACAAAACACACACACACCGTGTCCCCCCTTGCCCCCTAGCTCAGTCATTTTCAGCTTTGTGTGGAATTTGGAGTCGTCTGACTAATGATGCCTCTGAGAGTGGACTGGGGCAGGGGGGGCCGTCACCCTTCATCTGCTTCAACGCTGATGTGCTGAGAACCCAAAGGTAGCTCCTGGCTGGCCCGCACACACACACACACACACACACAGATATCCACATGGCATCACACACACATGTACACATGCCCTCCCGCAGACTAACACATATAGTGGTACACAAGCAGGGAAACACGCACACACACACACACACACACACACACACACACATCGGTTGTAGGCATCTCACTCCGGCTAACAAACACCATTTGGCCTCATCAAAAGCTAGCAGCTGACACATCTCTCTTTCCCAACCAGACATACACAGCTATCACTGTCTAAGGACACGGAGCCTACAACTGTCAAAAATGTTCTTGTTTAACCGACCGCTAACTCTCTCCACAGACATGTACAACCGGTCAAGAGGGCAGCGGAGGGCCTTGTTGTGAACTGCAGTAGGAATGATCCGGAAGGCTCAGTGTGTGACTGAGTATGTGTGTGTCTGTGTGTGTGTGAGTGGGGGGCGGGGGGTCAGGGACAGGGGGACAGGGGTACAGGGTGCGTGTGGTGGGTCCTGCCTCTCCCTGACAGGTGGTGAGGGTGAGGGGGGCTGGGGGGTGTAGAACAGGTGTGGGCTGGGCTAATCTGTTGTCTCTTTGTTGCCCCCCCCACATTGTTTCCCTCCCTCCTTCATTATTATCCTGTTCTGTCGTCACATTACCACAGCTAGCTTTGACACTCTAAGAATGTAGCTCAAACTTTAAAGGATGGTATGTGTGTGTGTGTGCGTGGTTGTGCATCTGCACCCGTGTGTGCGAGCATGCTCGTCGTGTGAGCGTGGGCGTGTTCCTGTCATGAGCGCTGAGAGAAGCCCTCTTTTCAGCAGGTGTGAGCGACGGGCCAAACTGATCACTTCCCTGAACTGCAACAAAGAGCCACGTATCTGCAGGGGGGGGCGAGTGTGCTAAGGACACGCTCGACTCCAAACATACCAAAGTGTCATATTACATAACAGTCTTTAGGACAGAGGGTGTGTGTGTGTGTGTGTGTGTGTGTGTGTGTGTGTGTGTGTGTGTGTGTGTGTGTGTGTGTGTGTGTGTGTGTGTGTGTGCAGCCAGTCTCTCTGCTGGGCAGCGTTCAGCAGGACATTCGTCCGGCGTTCTGAAGCCTGGACGCCACATTCTGTCCAGTCTCCCCTCACGTCCGGCACCAGCCTAAATGAGTACACACACTTTGGCACAGTGCCCAGTACCAACACACACACACACACACACCCTTCTGAATCGTGAAGTCACTCACACACTGTCTCTCAACCCTCGCCATGCCGAGGTCCACGTCTTAGTGTGTGTTGGTGTGTGTGTGTTCTAGCCGTGTCTAGGAATTCTAAGCCTGCTGACATTCAATTATTCAAAGCACCCGTATCTCTCCTCTCCCCCCCCCCTAGTCTCTCAGCCAACTGAACCTGTGGCTCACTTTTCTCTCACTCCATCCGTCCATCTCTCTCTCCATCCGCACTCGTCTGTTCTCTTTCGCGACTCCACCCGCCCATCCGTCCATCCCTTGCAGACATGCTTCTTATTTCCATTCCGTCAAACCTACAGTACGCAGAGTGTCCCCGGGGAAATTGAAATGAATGAATGTCCAAGAGGGCTGGAGTCTGAGTACACCGGTCTGTTTAGAGGCTACAGACATTTACATTACATTTAGTCATTTAGCAGACGGCCTTATCCAGAGCGACATACAGCAAGTACAGGGACATTACCCCCGAGGCAAGTAGGGTGAAGTGCCTTGCCCAAGGACACAATGTCCTTTGGCACGGCCGGGAATCGAACTGCCAACACAGATTACTATCCCGATTCCCTAACCGCTCAGCCACCTGACTCTGTGTTAAAGAGGGAGGTCGTTGGTTCGAGCCGCTTGCTGTGTACTCTACGAGGGACGTCGCAGGAATGTCCCCCTTAGATAGCACGGATTGAACTGTGGACATGCTGAACACACACACACACAGGGGCTAGAGTTCCTAGCGGAGTGACAGACCTCCAGACAAAGACTCACCAGAGGTGTTCCAGAGCAGACTGAGCTCCAGGCGTCCAGAGCGACGCACCAGTTTGGGGAGTCGGGACAGGAAGCCGGTTAGCCTCCTCATGGTCCTCCCCAAGCCTTTCCCCATGGCTGGTGGCACACGCAGGGCAGAACCCCCGAGCTTCATGCGCTGTAGCGGGACGGTCTGATCACCGAGGGGGGGGCGGGCCTTATAGCGCCACAGGCCATCGTGCAAATCCCAACTCTGGACTGTCCTGCCCTGGACTCTTTCTTTCCTCTCTCTCTCTCTCTCTCTCTCCCTCTGTGGGTCTCTCTGTCGGTCGCTCTCTGTGTGGCTCACATGTCATGTCTGGCCTTGTCTAGTCCCACCCCTGCTGGCTGTACCCCCTCGGTGACCCACCTACTACTGTATGTGTGTGTGTGTGTGTGTCTGCTCATTGTGTTGGGTCATTAACCTGTCACAGGGCAACGTTTCTTCTGAAGCCCCACTGTTAGGGAGCCTGCACAAACAGCAGCTGGGTGATAGAACCCCCCCGCCCCGCCCACACACACACACCACACACACACACACACAAACAGAGAGAACACCGACGGCTAGACTCTCCGTAAACATAAATAACATTAAACTCCTGTATTTGGCACAGAGGCTCCAGGAAAAGGTTCCCAACCCTTCATAATAGCATTCCAGCATCGGGAGGACTCTCCATAGTGGACTAAAGGATGACCCCCATCCCACGTTCAGCCTAGCTGTGAGAAGATACCAGCGGGAAGTTCTCCATGGGAAACGCACCACCAGCTTATCCTCCCGTCAGACTCAAAACGTGCACCAGAGACCTCCCAGTCCTGGCCCCCTGAACTCTGTGTCTGGGTTCACCAGTCTAAATGACTTTCTGATACATTGTGATATGAAGGATGGTCAGCGCTTCGCTCCTGTTGCCTCCACCTCCACCCCCGGCCTCCGCCTTTGGGTTCGGCGGGACCCTCTATCGAGGGGGGAATGTGTGTCGCGGCTCTCTGCGCGGGACGGCGTCTCCGTTGGTTACGGCAGGGCGCTAACGCGAGCAGAACCGTGACACCACGACCATGTATTGTTACGTCAATAAAGTGTTCATTGCCTACGACTGAGTCTTCCTGCCTGAACCGTAACGTTTTTCTATTGGTCGTTGATATAAATACCTCTCCTATACTCTTGCTATCAAAATTATACGTTACGTTGCTTTTCCGGTGGGTAACGCAGCGATTCTGGGTTGTGGGGAATGTGTTCCGAGCCACCTCGGTGCCCCTCTACCCACCTGTGACTAAACACACACTCTCCACCCTCAGGCAACTCAACACCACACCAGACAAAGGCCTCAACGCCACCCCAGGGTTCTGTTTCCCAGCTATCTCCTCTGATCTGACCCACTTTAAGGCGGCTCGAGGCGCCGCACAGGGTCGGACCGAGTCGGGTTAGGATCCTACCTGCGCTCAGTGGCGTGCGGGGAATCATCATGAAATCCAACTTGGTTTGTACGAGCCTTTTTTTTTAAACGAGCAATGTCACAAAGGGCTTCACGGTTGCCCACGGTCACCCAGCACTGATAAACAACCTCATGTCCTTCTCGAGAGAAGACAGGCTTGAACTTGGCAGACAGGGAGGAGGAGTGTGTCTGCTGTGCTGTGCCACGTGGCGCTCTCAGAGCCCAAAGCGACGAGCCACGTGCGTAGACCTGTTTCACATCTGTTTCATAGAGATTTGTATGATATTCGTGTATTTGCATTGCTCTCAAAGGATCCGGCTTTGTTATTTTCAGAAATAAAGATGTCAAACCACGGATCAGTAGCAGACTGAGACAGTCGAGCGAAGGAGGACAGATATTTCCCAATGGTCCTGTACTTGTTATGTTGTGCAAACGATGAATAAACATGATTGAAACATCCAGATAACTTTGTCCCCTGGGAACGCTCTACAGTCCACTTCATGGTAATGTTGCAATCCTTAACCGCCAGTCCAGTCCAGTCCGGATCCCGGTTCTAACCTGGGTCTAATGCCCCAGACGCCTCTGGGAAAACTGTCTGTGCTGCTCACTGGAGCGAGGCGGTTACTCTGAGGACCATGACTGCTAGGACCGCTGGGGTTAATGAGTGAGTGGTTAGTGGATAAATGTCTCTCTCTCTCTCTCTCTCTCTCTCTCTCTCTCTCTCTCTGTCTCTCTCTCTCTCTCTCTGTCTCTCTCACACACTCACTCACTCACACACACACACACACACTCACACATAGAGAGAGAGAGAGATATGCATACATACACACACCAAGAAAGTCCTTGACACACAAGGGGGGGGTGCACACACACAGACACACACACACACATTTGAGACCCTCCTGCTCTTTAAACAGAACTGATAGTAAACAGTCTGACATGGAGTCACTACATGACTAATTCTCTAATAGGGCTTAAAGAAACATGAACTCAAAGTCAGAGTCGGACGCCGCTTATTATGAGGGGCTAAATATTGTTTGAGGTGCAGCAGTTTACTTTCTCGCCGACTCATTTTGGGTCGGCGTCGATGTCAAATGCGAGTCAAATATATACAAACCATACCAGCTGCTGAACAGTTTGAGGAAGTAGTTTACCTAAAAGTGCACGACTATGCGGGGAGAGACGAGTGGAGACTTAATGGTGGTGGATGTTGTCATTCGGACCAGTCTATCAGCATACCACATAGAAGTGCGTGTGTAACCCAGCCCTAGAGGGCTGTACAGTATGTGGGAGTACTGTACCAATCTGAAGGAATGTGTATCCGACCCGTTCAATGTTATAAACGACATACTAATGTCTCTTAGTGTAGTTCCTAAAAAAGTTTGAAAGCTACGTTTTTCTAAGTTGATCAAAATGCCAATTATGGCAGCTAATCTGCCAATTATCTGAGAATTTGGCATTGGCATGATATGGCACTTAATGACATTTATCAAAATACGTAATTGAAAACACTCAATATGAATAATACACCGACTCCTTAAATCTCTTGAATCTTTGTCGTATCTTACCTGTGCAAATTAGACAGTCGTAGAGGATGTACTGGCAGCATAGGTCGCACCAAGCACCTGACACACCTTGGGTGAAGATGTGCCCCTCTCCTTTCTCCTCCCTCACTCGGGGGTCTCTCTTGCTTGGCGAGAATATCGTCCTCACATCCGGCCTGTACCCTTTCTTCCTGCTGCGGGGCGCGGGGTTTGACTCCGGTTCTGGTTTCTTCTCCGAGGGGACCAGTACAGGGATCGGGTCTCTTTTCGCTCCAGGCCGCTTCAAGGCTCTCTAGGCTCATGGGTTGAGACGATGGATGGCACCTGACGGCTTTCACAACCCTACTTTTCGAGTGTCGCATCTTGATCGGTGGACTTTCGGGACAGTCGTCCATGTCCACCATAGTGGCTATCGCCCTCTGCGGTATCGGTGATTTATTAACGAAAGTCACGGTTACCTGTGACTCGATGAACCGCGTCGGGGAATATTTTCGATTGTTGTACATCGCGTTATAAATAACGCTCTCTCTTAAGCGCACTGGACGCAATTGACTACGATAACCTTCTCCGCGGTCCGGGTTACTTTTGAAAAAACTAAAAAGCGTAGCCGATTAAATGTTTGACGATACGTTATTCCACCTATCTACCATATTTCAACCTTGTTCGTGTGACTTAAAAAATGTTCTCGCGGCTGCTCGGTGTGTTGTCAGTAAGCAGGTCTAGCAGGTGTGGGAAACGGGTTGGATTTCATTTCAGTTCAGATCCCGTGGAATCCAGACCATGGAGCCACAAAGCTCATTGAAGCGCAAATCAGTAAACCGTTACCAAATGCAGTTTTTGATCATAAAGGAAACTGCAAACATTTATAAAATGATTAAAATATATATATAGGCTATACTAAGATTAAGCTTTCACGACACCCTATTTTCATGTCAATACATGCGTCAGCTTTTCGATAGTAAAAATAAATAAATAATAATAGTAACTGTATTGTAATTGTATGACGCTACAATTAGTAGTGTGTGCGTGTGTGTGTGTGTGCCCCTGGAATGACCCAATAATACATTTCAGCAAACATACAATCTGGATTTATTTTGGCAAATGGATTCATAGACATAGGTCTACAGTTTTCCCGTGATTAACCATCGTAATCGGATATAGCTAGATACTATTTAAAAATACATGCTATAACCGTCAAACCTACACCCTAGTCTACACATATTACACTTCATCAAGTTAAATTACTCTACACAGTATACTGTCATACAGCGTTGGCACCACAGAAAATAAGTACTTTCATTTTAAGAATGTGTCTCTTTGCACATTATAGCCCTATATGTGATCCCTAAATCTCACAAAAAACTCTGTACAGACCCGACTTATGGCCTCAGTGACACATCTCACAAACACACGATCAAAGGTCTCTTGTGCAAAACGTTTTTTTTTCTCTTTTCAGTTTGGCTCCAACACCCTGAGTTTAAGTTCCCTGATGGTTGGGGGGTGGGGGTTAAGGGCGGGGGTAAGGGTAGGGGTGGGGGTAGGGGTGGAGTTTGGCACAGGGGTGGCTCAGGTGGCACCCCGCTCAGACCCCTTCCTCATCCGTGTCGTCCTCGCTCTCAAACACTTCCTCCTGCAGACAGAGTACAGAAGACACTCACTCATCTCGATCCCAATCTACTCTTAGCACCACCGGGCCCATATTTAACTACAGGCAGTGTGTGGGTGTGTGTGTGTGTGTGTGTGTGTGTGTGTGTGTGTGGCATCAAATGAATGAGTGTGTGAGTACACGCCAGAGCGACAGAGCGAGTTAATAAGTGTGTGTGTGTGTGTAAGGAGGTAGCGTACATATCCACCCTTCTGGATGACCCAGGGGGAGTAGTGATCTTTCAGGAACTTGGCTCCGAAGCCAAGAACCCGGTTCATGGGGAGTGTGTCCAGCGCTGACAGCCGACTGGACACCTGGGACAGGACAGGAGAATCCATGTTGAAACACTTCATCCTCCACACACAATGTGGTCAAACGTAAGCCCTGCCCAGGGGGCGTGTCATCCTCTTCAACGTTCAACACTCATTGAGAGGGTGACTTCTCATTCAAGATGGTGGTGGGGGCGTGCATCCCCTATGGTGGAGCTCTAGTCACAATATCAACTGTTGCATATGATGAACGTTTATATCACCATCATTTTAGTGACAGTGTAGTCCACCTAGTGACACAATCGTGAGTGTATATTACATTTACATTTAGTCATTTAGCAGACGCTCTTATCCAGAGCGACTTACAGGAAGTACAGGGACATTCCCCCGAGGCAAGTAGGGTGAAGGACACAACGTCATTTGCACGGCCGGGAATGGAACCAGCAAGCTTCTGAGTACTAGCAGATTCCCTAACCGCTCAGCCTCCTGACTCCTATATCGTATGACTCGTATATCCAAGCGGTCCTTACCTCACACGTGACAGCAATCTGGGGTTTGGGTTCTTCCGTGCTGAGTTCAGGGTTCAGCCCGAGCCTTCTGAGGAGGGTTGACATCACCTTGGAAAAGAAGCTATAGGAACCCAGAAGTTCTTTGGCTAGAGTTGTGTCCTTCAGAATCTAAGGAAAACGGGAGGGAAGAAATGAGAAGTGTGACATTTATTCAGCCAGGTACATTGAAAGGAGGACGTTCCCCTAGTTTGTTTATGCATGGTAAACTTCGACTGGGCAACTCCCAATGGATTGTATTCTTGGTCGAAGGTTAATCTGGCTAACGTGGAATTATCTGGGATTACAGAGACACCTGGTGGACGGAAGCAGAACTACAACCGACACTTGATAAGGTCGTAGGAAAAGTTCTCTCACCTCGTCGTTCAATTTGTCCCCATGTTCTCTCAACAACAACCCCACAAGTGTCTCCACGGAATCTGCGTAGCAACGACAATGCATCAGGCTGGAACAGGCACGGTGTGCGAGAGAAGAATTTAAGAGATGACGTTAATTGTCCTTTAAAATTACCTTTCTCCCCGTCCGTTTCCAGATCTCCAGGTGTGAAGCTAATGGCATCAGCCATCTTGGTCAGTCTCTTAGCCAGGTCCTCCAGTCCCTCTCTGTCTCCACCTCCATTTTTATTTTCCTCTTCATCTCCCCCTCCATCTGAAACGGACAGACCCAGAGCCATTAGAGTTAGGGGAGAAGTCTGATTCAATTAGCTGGTGTCAAATAAAGTCGTAAACAAAGAAATCGAGAAAACCACATGATCCCATGAAATAAGCGAAACGCCAACTGGTGTCCAGATCAAATATACACATGTTATTTCTATAGATCTTTTTAACGAGCAATGTCACAGAGGGCTTCAGATACGCCCATAGAACTGCAACCTGGACCAACCTAAACCCCTCAGAGACAAGACAAGACAAAAACTCCCTGGAAAAGAAATGGATCATGCAATTGCTACTCCCGAGGTCTCTTCCATTGTCAGGACGACTCACCGTGGCCCCTGAACATCGCTCCCTCGTCCTGCTTCCGTGGCCCCTCTTCCTCCGGATCAGTTGGCCCTTTCCCACAGGCGAACATTCTCATAAACCTCCTCATCTTCCTCTTCATCTTCCTCTTCTTCTTCCTCTCCTTCAGGCTGGCCGTGGTTGTCCCTGAGGGCCCCCCCCTGCTGAGGCTCGGTGCCCCCCTCCCCTGGGGGGGCCACCTCCCTAGGCCTCCTCCTGGTGGCATAAGCCATCATCACCCGAAACTCCACGGTGTCCTCCATGCCCTCTTCACTGGCCGCTGCCACCGCTTGGTTGGCGTCGGTACTTTTGACGGCATCCACAGGGGCATGTCCGTTAGCATCCACAACGGCGTTCGCGTTGGCATGAACCTCCATTTGAGCAATCGCCATAATTCTGACACGGAAGCAGAAGGAAATGTTAATGTCGAGCTGCGTCGCATTAAGTATTCAAGTATACAATGAACTGTCGCTCAATAAACTGTGGACAAAATGGAAAGGGAATGACTTATTGTCTGCCTGGACACCTGCCTTGAGCCGTATGTTGGCAATGCTACTCGTGAATTATGTTTAGGCTATGTGTTCTATATCTGCTCCGTTGGTGATGCCTTACACGCCATAGTAATACCCACGGAACAACATTAAGGGAATACACAATTGTAATTATAGTTAGGCCTAGATTGATCATGCTCAATGAAGGGTCTGATATAGCCTAGCCTATGATTTCCCCATTCACACACAGTCCGTAGGATACATGTTTGCCAGCTTTCCTTCCTTTGGCAGCAGTAACTGTGTTGCTTTGAGCCTGGATAATATGCTTTAATTCTTCCTATTTGTTTAATAGTTCGTTCATCTTGTTTAAAATATGCTGATCTCTAGACGTGTCCATGCTTGCAATTGGTTGTGCAAACACTGCCCATTTTACGTGAACGCGCTCATTGCTAGATGGGGAAAACTCAAGTGTGGACTAACGATTCGATAACCACCGTCATGACACTGCATGCGTGATTGCTGCAGCCATGGCTATTACTGAAAATAGTCTATATCGTTGAACTTGAAGCTGTGCCAGCCTACAATTGCCTAATGCCATACGTTATCTGTCAAGGAAAGTATACCACGAGGCCTCGGTAAGTAGGCTACTGCAAATTCAATGCCCAGACATGTTTGTCTACTGTCAACGGGCTTTCAATACAGACTATCACAAACCGACTACCAATATCTTAATCGAATACTCACTCAAAATCACAATATCGGGTTTAAATCAAGTATTCCTAGTCATACGTTTCAGCAGCATTAATGTCAAACACGTAAATTCTAGTTCATTGTCGTGACTTTTTGAACCTTTTAACGTTAGGCTAACCTGTCATTGTGGTTAATACGCAACACGACAATGTAACAGACAGACAAACTTGTGGGCAGCCAGGACGAATCTAAAAGTCTCGAATCGAAGAAACAGTATGGTTTCTGTACTTCAATCCGGTACAGTTTGAGGTTCAGAAGCTGGCTCCCCAAACACGTCTGTCACATATACATTTTTAAAAGTAATAAATTAGTCCCAGTACTTAAATAGCCTACGCACTTACTTTTCTACTAATGTTGGCGAAGTGGGCAAAATTGTAGTTTATTATCCTTCTTAACCGTGTTCCTTGTTCGCTACTAGACGAGTTTCTTAAAATACCGGTACACTGCTAGTCTACTAGAGGGGTTTCCAGTAATGCTGCCTCGATCATTCAATTGTTGCTTTTAAAGTCCGCTCTAACATGAAACCGAAAGAATAGGAATGACACAGACATTTGACAGTGAGTCAGCTGATCATAAATGTCAATAAAAACACACGTACACCAACCAAGTCTTTAAAACTTTATTATTATTCTAAAATGATAACGTTATTCAGATGTTACAATTGTACAATCTGACATGCTTTGTTTATGCCTCTCAAATAATCCCGCTCCCCGCAAAAAAATAATCCACTGGACATTGAAGAGATTATATCAATTTCTTAATTAAAATTCTTTAAAAAATTTAGGGTGGAGAAAACATTTTTGGGGATTTTTTTGTGATAGATTTTAGTTTTTTGTGTGTGTCACAATTCAGAATATGGGCCTATGTCCTCGTACACATCAAAATACTATTTCATATGGCACTAAACAATCCCTTTGAAAAATGGGATTGTGGAAATATGTGTAAACTAAGAAAAGTTTGATAGTGACCTAGACTCCGACGATACCAACCAGAGCAACATTATAACCGGTTAAAGGTTGCCTAGGCGGAACCAGGCTTGTAAAGGGTCACAGAACCGGAAGTACAGTAGAAACCCAACCAATCAGGAGTATTCCATATAATTCTGGAGTCTCCTACTCTGGGTTCATTCCCATTCATAACTATAGGCTGCGTTACATTTCCTGTCGTCTACTGTGCCGTTCTGCCTGGCGTTTTGGATCGGTCCCATTAGGAAATCTTCAGTCGGGCCTGTTTAGGGCAGGTAGTAATGATAGTTCAGAGTGTGGTCCGGTGTAACCTACTTTTTTCTTTAACAGCCAGACTCCTAAACTATGTGGACTAGAGTTTGTGTTCACACCGACTCAGGGGTCTTCACAGCCCCTTGTCAAAATGTGACCTCACTGTCAACACTGAAACGCCCTTAAATACCTAACAGGAAATGATGTCAGAGGCAACACTTTTTTGGATAACAGAAAATAAACAACAACATTCAAGTAATTCCATCATCATTAAAACAAAACGATACAAAAGAAAAACCACAGAACACATCCACCCAGTCGTACACTCAGGTAGAAAACAACAAAATAAAACCATAATAATAATACCAATAATAATAATAATAATAATAACAACAATAATGATAATTATAATCATAGCATTCCATGATGCCATTATTAGGAGTGAGGAACTTTCGAGGAGGTCAGAAACTGCCGTGCTCGATAATGCCGATGATGATATTCTGGGAGGGGTGTCTGGTGAGTGTGTGTGTGTGTGTGTGTGTGTCTCAGAACATCTGAGGGGTTTTCCAGAACAATGGTTATGCGACATAACCGGGTAAGTTAACTCTCCAGCTGACACACAATGTTGCAGCAACTTACAGGAAATGTTGCTACAACGCTGGCTGTCAGATGAGGAGTTAATTTACCCGGGTATGTCGCATAACCTGCTTTCTGGAATACCCCCCTGGTCACTAGTAATGGCTCAAGGAATAAAGAAGGGAATATCAGGTATTTCAACCCCAGCCTCCCCTACTTTCCAGTGCATGTCGACCATAGTCTGATCCAGGACTTGTGCTCCACTGACATTGTACGAGGGTGTATTATTCAGTGCCCAACCCATTAAACATTTCTTCCCGTGTTAAGGAAGTGTTTGAACCAAGGGGTGTTCAAATCCTGGTCCTCAGGGTCCGCTGGCCTGTATGTTTTAGATGTTTCTCTGCTCCAGCACAACCTGTCCTGCCATGCTCTTCCACCACCACCACCACATTTCCCCAGACCTCACTCGCACAACAAAAACAGGAACCCATACTCCAACATTAACCACTACGGTAGGAAATTGCACATTCAACACTTCTCGGTGCCATTTAAACGAAGAGTATATGCTCAAACATTAATGTAATGTAAACATGAATTTGGAAAATGTCCATAAATATCATTCATTCATATTGCATCGAATATGGCTCAGATGACTTCATTACTACTCTTTTGAATAAATATTACATCACAATCACGCAGACTCAAACACACACACACATCTAAAAGAACAAAAACACAGTACAGTACACAGTCTGCAGGAATGTACAGTCTAGTCTGTGTTGGGGTGTCGCTATGGTCAGGAAGCGATGCTCTCTCTCTCTCGATCTCTCTAGCATCTAGAGCTAGTCGAGTAGCGATCTCTAGAGCGATCGCTATCTCTCGAGATCGCTATCTCTCTCATATCTATCTCTCTAGAGATCTATCTCTCTATCTCTCTATCTCTCTCTCTCTCTCTCTCCCTCTATCTCTCTCTCTCTCTCTCTCTCTCTCGCATTGACAAGTACACAGACATACACGTGCAATCCATATTCCCAGTGTTTGTGTGCAGCCGTCCATGTAGAGACAGACGTACCTCTCACCCCTTGCCTGGGATCTCACGCCTTGCCTGGGATGGGCTGGGGAATGGAGTGGAGTGTGGGGGGAGCGGGGGGGATAAAAACAAGAGCTGGTGTGTGTGTGTGTGCGAAGGGTTAGACGGTGGTCGAGTAGTTGGGCTCCATAGACTATCTGTGTGTCCAGGCTTGCAGTGGTGTAAGACGGCATCAGTGGCATTCCAGAGCAGCATTAACAGTGAGGGCCTAGTGTCTAGAGGTGTGCAGGAGTCAGGAGGATCAGGAGGAATATTCTAGAATGAGTGCTCGATGAATAACATTTGACCCTCGCTTTACGGTGCGGCCTCTTTGGCACGTGTCCGCACGACCGCACAAAGGCGCGGATAGACGTGGTTCCCCCTCCCCCCCCCCATCCAAACCGCCACCATTGCACCACCGCCCACATCTTCCCGCCCCACCCAGCTTACAATCAGTCGTTCAACCTAACCAATAAATACAAAATCAAAGAAATAAGAAACGGGATGAATCACAAGGTGAGAGGAGCGTTCTCCGTCGCGTCCACGATTCCGCGTCTCTCTCCGCTGCGTCTGTCCGTTTGTCCGGGCCGCCATGACGACGGAAACCACTCGCCGGACTCCTCCCTGGGTTTCTCTCTCTCTCTTTCTCTCTCTCTCTCTCTCTCTCTGTCTCTCTCTGTCTCTCTGTCAGACGGCGGTCTCCAGGTCTTCCTGGGCCAGAGTGGGGGTGTGCTGTCTGCTCTGCAGGTACGACACCAGTTCAGAGTCCCCCAACGACTGGGCCTGGTCCAGCGGTGTCTTACCCTATGACACACACACACGGACACACACACACACACACACACACACACACACACCACACGCACACACACACGTGCATGTATACATCCACAGTTTTGCATGTACATACAGAACAATCATCCACAGACACACCCGTGCAGGCCCATCCAAGCACACAAACAGGGAGAACACACTTTCAGTTTGACATGTTCGTCCTGTTCCTCATATAAAAAAAAAGGTTCTTCCTGATGAGTCAACTTTTCCCTTACCTTTCTGGTAGTTCTTCTTTTGAACATAATATGTATTGTTTGGGTGTTGTAGCGTTGTGACTGTGTGTGTGTGTACCTTTTATCTGTATGTGCCTTGAATGCTTGAGTATGATTTCATACTGTCTGTCTGTGTGTGTGTGTGCTGTGTGCTGTGTGTGTGTGTCTAACCTGGAAGTTGGTCTTGTTTAGAGAAGCTCCAGCCTCTACCAGAAGTCGACACACAGCATGCTGCTTCTCTGAGGTAGCTTTGTGCAGCGCTGTGTCGCCTCTGAAACACACACACCATCACACACACACACACACCATCACACACACACACCATCACACACACACACACCATCCCACTTCAGTGGCCGTCTCCCGTAGGTGTCATGCTTACTCACAGGCCAGACTGACACCCCTACCTTTCTTTGTCTGTTAAATCCAGCACCAGCTTTGAACCTAGGCGACAAAAACAAACGGGTGAATTGCACACACATGTGCAAACACGCTTGCACCCCCCCCCCTCGCACACACGGTCATACTTGGCATGAATCAGCAGGTGTAAGGTGCACACACACACACACACAGTCTGTGCTCACCGTGCTCCAGTATGAAGCTGACCACCCCTGTGTGTCCACGGTGAGAGGCTAGATGTAAGGCCGAACACCCCTGAGAATCCCTCACCAGCGGACTGACCCCTCGACCCAAGCAGCCAGACAACTGTGTGTGTGTGTGTGTGTGTGTGTGTGTGTGAAAGAGACAGACAAATAGAGAGCGTGAAAGATGAAAGGAAAGAAAGAGTTCAAACAAAGAAAGAGAAAAAAAAAGGAATGTTTTGGTTACAGTGCGTCACGTTTAGTGGGCCACGTTAAATCAGAGCGGGCGATCCCTCTCTGCTCTTTGCTCCTGACTCATCCCTGATTCACACCGCAGGCCCGAGGCCTTGATACGCTGACACGGATACGTGAACGTCTGCAGGCCCAAACGACATATACATTTCTATACATTTGGGACGAAAGATTTGATATAAATGTGATTGCTCGGGTTCGAGGCTCGAGAGTCATTTAAATCATTGGGAATCCCTTTTGTTTCCAATGCCTTTTCTAGTATCTTTCTCCGCATCGTAAATCCGGTTTGAGTCATAAATTGCGCTTACTCATTGTCACTTTATCATGCACAAGAGCAGCTATCATACAGGAGGTGCCATGTGACTTTTCCAGTGTGTGTGTGAGAGAGAGGCGTGGGGTGTGTGTGTGTGAGGCATGTGTGTGTGTCTTTTACCGTAGGCAAATCCCCAGAAGAGGCGGCGCTCAGCAATGCTGTGGAACAGAAGGACGTCTCCTTAAAATACCTTATGGTTCATTTTAATTAAGTTCTGGAACAGTGAGGTATTCCAACAAACATTTTGAACTAGTTATCCTATAGATTTCCATGGAATGTTTCTATGACACAGGTCTTATGAGTCTTAGCAGATCTATGAGTCACAGATTCAACAGTTTGAACTCGCTGGGATCTTACCTTGCTCCTCAGTTGTGAGAGTCACTCTGCAAGGGTGGGGATAAACAGATGGGATAAACGACGACATCAACACCATGACGTGTACTGCTCCTGTTATTGTGTGTGTGTGTGTGTGTGTGTGTGTGTGCACGCATCCCTCACCCCGAGCTGGGCTCGACCACCAGGTCAGGCATGCCTGCAGTGCCCTGGCTGACCAGCGGGCCCTCGTGGTCCAGGATGAACACCTCATCCTGACAGATCTCCGTCACAAAGTGGAGATGCTCCTGGAGAGAGAGAGGAAAGAAGGAGAGAGAGGGACAGAAGGAGAGAGAGGGACAGAAGGAGAGAGAGGGGAAGGGTCATGTAGTCACTTCTGGTACTAGTTTCTTTATTTACTGCGTATTTGCGTGAATATGGGGTATCGTTGGTTTTTGTTGTAGTTTGTGTGAGAACACTCAAAAGGTTCAATACAATATTTTCAATTATTCAAAGTTTTTAGGGGAAAAAACAGGCCTCTTCGCCTCACACAGGTCTTATAAAGACAGCCTGCTTACCTGAGCCTTGTCAATGCGATAGAAGCGGTCTGCCGATGTCGCTGAGAGAGACGGAGAGAGAGGGGAAACCCCCAAACCGACTTTTCAAGATTGTCGTTCACTAGCACATTCCAAAGAAATAGCAGGTCGTCCACCGCAACCCAATTAGGATATCTCGTTGACGTCACAACCCAGAACAGGTGTTACTGTGTGGAGTGTGTGTGTGTGTGGGGCGGAGTGGAGGCACACATTCCACCACAGTGGGAGTGTCGGGGTGTGCTATAGGTCGCTTACAGTCCAGGAAACTCCAGTTGGGGGAAAGTCTGTTGGCTGAGCTGGTCCTGGGCACGCCTCTGTACTCATCCTGGGGAGAGAGAGAGAGAGATAGAGAGAGAGGGGGCAGGAGAGAGAGAGAGAGAGATATAGAGAGAGGGGGGCAGAGAGAGAGAGAGATAGAGAGAGAGGGGGGTGGCAGAGAGAGAGAGAGATAGAGAGAGGGGGGGGGGCAGAGAGGAGGGAGAGTAAGAGAGGAGAGAGACGGAAGAGAGAGAGAGAGGAGGGAGGAAGTGAGGGGTGAGGAAAGTATAGAAAGATATGGTTAGAGAGGAAGAGACAGAGACACAGTTACCACAAAGTGGGCAGAAGAAAACGTGAGGGAACAACATCCTGGAAAACCTCCAAATGGAAAATGACCTGGTAGTGCACTCTGTGGCCAGCAGAGGGCGCCTGGTGGAGATCCTGTCAGGAGGGAGAGAGGTGAGTGTCAGGAGAAGCCACTGGATGAACAGAACAACGGGCTCCGCCACACACGTTCGAGCGTGACGCTCACCTCCTGGAGTCTGTCTATGTAGAGTCTGCAGGTCTCCAGGTCGCAGTCTCCCCGTACCACCACGATGCCCACTGGGATGGCTGCCAACGCACACACACACACACACATGAGCACGCGCATCGGAGCACACAGATATTTCACACACACACACACACATGCATATATGCATCTGTGCAAAAAAAAAGCACGCCCGTGCCTCGACACACACTGTGATTTTGCCATGTTAAAACGTAAATGGGCGGTCAATTCTGTCCGAGTTGGCTCTCTGTGGCTGCTACGATACCCACACACACACAGTTCGTTTATCACGCCCACATTGGTGTTTACTAAACAATAACAGTAACCAATAATACACCTTGCTGTTAAAAGGAGCATACAAGGCGTTGTGTCATTCTCGAGTCAAACATACACACACACGCCCACACAGACTTACAGATGTCTCGTAGGCGCTCCTTGTCGTACTGAAGCCTGTCGTACTCCTGCAGACTGATACGGTTCACCCTCAAACGCAGACGATCAGGAACGGCATGAGTGCTGGGACACGGACAGATATACACATACACACACACACACACAGATATATATATACAAACACACACACACACACACAGATATATACACACACATATACACACACACACACACAGACATACACACATACATACACACACGCACATACATACACACACACACACACACATATTTTATTACAATGTGTGTATAAGGTATCCTCTCTGTGCCAGGTGTGTGTTCAGTGTGTGTGTGTGTCCAGGGACGGGGCAGGAGGGCTTCACAGAGACACCAGCAGAGCCAGCCACGCACACACAGGTTAGAAGGATCGAGCATGCAGAGCCAAACAAATACACCAACACACGCACTTACACAAACGCACAACCTCGGTCTCCTCCTGACACACAAACACAAATACACACACAGAACTCTTCCACAGGACTTCCACACGTGTGTGATGAATTGATCATTTTTCTTCATCTTTTCAGCCCCGTCACTCAAACACACACACGCACACGCACACGCACACGCTCACACACACACACACACACACACGAGGGTACTTACACAGAGAAGGAGTCGGGGGGAGCAGAGAGGCGGCGCAGGTCGGCTGCACACACCTTCTGTATACTGCAGACGGCACGCACACACACACACGCCGCACGGAGAGGAGGATACACACAGCGGGGGAGAGAGAGAGAGAGAGAGAGAGAGAGAGAGACGGAAAGAGGGGGGAAATTGAGGAAAGAGAATGAGAGGGAGGAGGAAGACATTAGGGAGAAGGAGAGATGGATGTGAGGGGGAAGGGAGGGGGGGGGGCGATGAGGGGAGAGGGGGAACGGACGAGATGAAGGGGGGATGAGAGAGAGAACGGGGAAGGAGGAGAGGAGAAAGTCACACGGAGAAAGCCCAGAAGTAGTAAGTGGACAAACGGACAGCCTTTAGTAGCCCCGCAGAGCACTGGTGCAACAGGCACACACACACACGACAGTTACTATAGCTGACTTAGAGAACACACACTCACACACACACACACATAATAGTTACTGTAGCTGAGTTAGAAGACACAAACACACAGTCTAGTAACTGCAGGAGAATTAGAAGACACACACACTAGCATTGAAAGACAGGCTCAACAGTGCTGCAGGGGGACGGGACCAGGAAGTAACACGCTGAAAGGTCAAACCATAGAAGAAGCATTCATCTTCTATGGACCAGAGACACACGTGCGTACAGGACAGTGGCCTGTGGACACCACGTATGAGATTGTGTGTGTGGGGGTGTTTGTGTGTGTATTTGTGCGGGGGAGTTTGTGCGTGTGGGTGTGTGTGAAAAAAGAGTGCATGCTGTATGACTCACCAGCGAGACAGCTTAGGTCTCGTACAACATGCCCATTTGTGTGTGTCTGTGTGAGTGTGTGTGTTGCATGACTCACTGATTGGACAGGGGCCCTGAGGTCTCTTACCAAACGTCCAGCTCAGAGTGAGTGTGAGTGAGTGTGTGTGTGTCTGTGTGAGTGTGTGAGTGTACTCTTACTCATTCATGGATTAGGGTCAACAGGGTTCACCTAATGGAATAGTATGGATGTGTGTGTCAATCTCTGTGATACAGTACATCTCTTTGTGTGTGTGCGTGTGTGTGAGTGAGTGAGTGAGTGTGAGTGAGTGAGTGTGTGAGTGTGTGTGTATGTGTGTGTGTGAGTGTGTGTGACTCAGATATGGGGTAAGGAGAGGTCTTGCGTCCTCAAGTTACGACGACCATGAACGCAAAGTCTGTGCCCGTGTGTGTGTGTCTGTGCGCGCGCGCGCCCGCGTGTGTGACTCACTCGTTGAGCAGTGGAACCGAGGTGCGCCTCTTGCTCTTCTGTACCATGTTGGCCTGGTTACGCAGCGAGATGCGGAGGGTGGAGGGGGCCAGGCGACAGGGCTCGCCATCCACCTGCACACACACACACACACACACACACACACACACACACACACACACACACACATGTATCACAGAGGCTGATCTTGAGGTAGGCTGGTCCTACTGTGTGTGTGTCTGTGAGTTGTGTCTCACCTGTATAGGTACCGTCTTGAAGGTGGTCAGCACCACCTCTCGACACTGGTGCAGTCTCTCCCCGTGGCCTCCGACCTGCAGCGCCGCCTAGAGCATGGGAGGAGTAACGACATGCAGTCTGAATTCATCTGGTACTTTACCCTATCACTTTATTTTGTATCTGTCTCTTTCTTTCCCTGTGTGTCTCTCTCTCTGGCGCACACACACACACACACACATTCACACACACACACACATACTCACATATACACACACACACACACACTCACCAGGGAAGCCATGGTAAAGCCGATGACCTCGATGCAGCCGTCGTCATGACGCTGGGGGTTCAAAGTCACGGTGATCACCTGTGTTCCCCCAGGGCATGGTGCCTGCACAGTACCTGCACACACACACACACACACACACACACACAGTCATTCGATATGTCCAGAGGTTCCTCGACAGTCTGAGCCAGTCAGTCACACACACCCACCTGGGGATGTTTAGGAACACGATGCACTGGAACTTCAGATCCTGGATCCTGGGAGTCAGATCTGTCCCATCACACTGAGAGAGAGAGAGAGAGAGAGAGAGAGGGAGAGAGAGACTTACTTACTTTTCCAAACAAACCTAAAAAACGAAACCCCAAAACTCCCTAGTTACAACTTAAGCTCTAACCCCCCCCCCTCCAGAAAGAAGAGAGAGAGAGTGAGAGATAGAAAGAGAACATGTTTGTGATTTGTGATGTTTGTTACGTTAGGTGATGTGCTAGGGTTGCTTGTGTGGTTACTTTCACCGTGGACCGCTTTGGCAACATTGTTCAGCGTGAACATTCATGCCAATAAAGCATTTTGAATTGGATTGAGAGAGAGTGGTTAACAGAGTCCCAGTGGTGGTGAGAGACCAGCACTTCCTGAGGAAGTACACTTGATGACAGGCCTGTCACTCCCCTGCAGTCTGGCTGATGTGTGTGTGTGTGTGAGTGTGTGAGTGTGTGAGTGTGTGAGTGTGTGAGTGTGTGAGTGTGTGAGTGTGTGAGTGTGTGAGCGTGTGACTGTGTGTGTGTGAGTGTGTGAGTGTGTGTCTCTGTGTGTGTGTGTTAGTGTGAGTGTGAGTGTGTGTCCAGTGTGCCCAAGAGCCTCACCACTACTTTGACGTGCTTGGACAGGTCCCTGGAGCTCCTCTGAAGGAAGTCGGAGAAGGCAGCCTGCAGAGAGAGAGAGACACACACAGACACACACACAGACACACACACACAGACACACACACAGACACACACAGACACAACCACAGACACACACACAGACACACACAGACACACACACAGACACACACAGACACACACACAGACACACACACACAGACACACACACAGACACACACAGACACACACAGACACACACACAGACACACACACAGACACACAGACACAAGCGAACATACGCACACACACACACACACAGACACAAGCAAACACACACACGCACACAGACACAGACACACACCACACACACCGCACACCACACACAGACACAAACACACAAACAGACACACACCACACACACACACAAACACACAAACAGACACCACACCACACACACACACACACACACACACACACACACACACACAGACACACACACAAGCAGTCACACTGAGTCACAGCTGATTAAATTAGCCCCAATCTCTTTCTCGCCATCCCTCCCTTCGTTCCTCTTTCTCACTCTCTCATATACATATACACATATATATGTATATATAAACAGTATATACACATAGTTATACATATATGTTTGTGTCCCTCTCCCCCTCTCCCTTCCCCATCTCCCTCCCATTCTTTCTCCAGTCATGTGACGGTCTGTCTCCACTCACCCCTGCATAAAACATCTTGTTGCGAAAGCGGCTGTTGAATTTCTCTGGGTTGGCCTCTGTACAAGAGAGAAACACACACACAGTCACACACCCACATGCAGTGAACATAAAGTTGACTACAAGCCAAATCTATAAAAAAGGTGAGCAGAGTAGAGTAGAGTAGAGTAGAGTAGAGCAGGGTAAAGACTAACCTCTGGACTCGTGGAACTCAAGCGTGACGTGAGCGTCAAAGCCCAGGCTGAAGTAGTTGTTGAACACGTTCAAGGGGAGCTGGAGACACACACACGTACACACACAAACACCGACACACACGCACAAACACACACACATTTCAACTAAACAGACTCAGTGAGTAATCTCGTGTTCGTGGTCTGATGAAACACATCCAGTGCACATGTCCCCTCCTCGGCCCTGACCCCTGACCCCTGACCCCTGACCTTCTGGGTGCCCTCCTCAGGCTGGGCGGAGCTCCTCTCCACCAGCAGGTTCCAGCGGTCCAGCTGCACCACCGAGCCGTCCTCCACGTGACACAGCACCTTGGAGACCGGCTCGTCTGTGTAGCCCTGGGGGTGGGGGGGAGAAAGGTCAACGGAGGAGAGAAAAGCCTCATTTCCTCCTCCCGTCTCTCCCTGTCGCCGTCTCTGACCCCGCCTCCCGTCTCTCCCTGTCGCCGTCTCTGACCCCGCCTCCCGTCTCTGACCCCGCCTCCCGTCTCTGACCCCGCCTCCCGTCTCTGACCCCGCCTCCCGTCTCTGACCCCGCCTCCCGTCTCTGACCCCGCCTCCCGTCTCTGACCCCGCCTCCCGTCTCTGACCCCGCCTCCCGTCTCTGACCCCGCCTCCCGTCTCTGACCCCACCTCCCGTCTCTGACCCCGCCTCCCGTCTCTGACCCCGCCTCCCGTCTCTGACCCCGCCTCCCGTCTCTGACCCCGCCTCCCGTCTCTGACCCCGCCTCCCGTCTCTGACCCCGCCTCCCGTCTCTGACCCCGCCTCCCGTCTCTGACCCCGCCTCCCGTCTCTGACCCCGCCTCCCGTCTCCCTTCTCGGCCGCGTCCCTCTCTTCAAAAGACCAAAAGGGTTTTCCAACTGCCGGGATGACACAAATGAATGATTGTCTTTCCAGTGCCAGTAATAGGCTTCAAAGAGAGCGAGAGAGATGACACAGGATATGACACGAGCAGGGAGAGCGGTGAGGTCAGCACATCGGCTCTGTAACAGCGCTCCGCCACAGTCAGCACAGATGAGTGACAGCAAAAGAAGCGGAACACACGGACACAGTAAAAAAAAAGAAGCTTTTTCAGAAACTCATCGCCGCACCACTTCACTTTAGCACTTATTAGGATGACGGCACCGTGGAACGATTGACATTTTCCACACGAAAGAGCCCAACACACAATCAAGAGCTCGCATTTCTGCCTCAGTGTCGACTTTCATCTGAATTAGCATTAAGTACTTCCCTTTGTTAAGTACAGCCTCTCTGTCTTCCAGTTCCTTCCCACTCCATTTCTCCCATCTCCGCGTGTGTGAACGGGGTGTCCGTGTGAGGTGGTTGTCTTGAATGTGCTCGTCGCCAAGGATCCCTCTCATCACAGTATCCTTTTTGACCCCTAACACACGCGTCTCTCTGTCTCTCTCTCTCTGTCTCTCTCTCTGTCTCTCTGTCTCTCTCTCTCTCTCTGTCTCTTTCTCTCTCTCTCTCTCTGTCTGTCTGTCTGTCTGTCTGTCTGTCTGTCTGTCTGTCTGTCTGTCTGTCTGTCTGTCTATCTGTCTGTCTGTCTGTCTGTCTGTCTGTCTCTCTGTCTGCCTCCCTCCCTCCATCCCTCTCTCTCTCTCCCTCCATCGCTCGGTGCTCTGAAGCACCAGAGCTCCACTGGGGGGGTTCCCGGAGAGGTGCTCCACATTTACAGTCATCCTCCTCATTAGGGCACACGCTAATTAGCCCGAAGGACGTGTGCTTCTCACACAACAACACCCCCACACACACACACACACAGGCCTCCTGACTCAGGGAACGGGAGGTTGAGAGAGGCTGTCGACACTGCGGCGAGCGCGAACGGCCCGATGATAGTAGCGCGCCGCGCGGGGATGCTCGCACACGCACAACGGAGCTCTCACCCTGCTCTCTCGCGCTCACGCACACACACACACACACACACTGTGACAGGTGCATCCAGAGAGAGGGGAGGGGTGGGGGGGGGGAGCACACACACTCAAGCCCGTGAAAGGAGAGAGAGAGAGAAAGGCCACACATGACAGAGAGGAGAAAAGGGAAACTGCTCTGTCATAAATGACGCTAATGACCGCTCTGATTGGTTCACGGGCATTGTCCTACATCTGACCAGACAGTCAGGAGCTGGCAGTGTCTCTCTCGGAACACAAAGCCCCGCTGGCCCCTATAAACCACGGGAAAGTTCATCTGCGGGCTCCACAACTCCACTTTCTCTCTCGGTCTCAAAAGTCCGATTTGTGATATTCCTTCAAATGCTGTATAAAATCCCCCACGTCCCCAAAAAAAAATAGTCCAAACTATTACAGCCCGACGAGGGTTTCGTAACCAAGTGGCGTTTCGTAATGTACCCGTTTCATTTCAAACCTTTTAAAATGCCAAACGGAGCAATTACAGAAAAATACTTTTGAAAAAAGATGCCAGATGACATGGCTGATGGCCGATGAGTCATCATTTCACAGTCGACACTTAAAACGTGCATCACGCTGTAGGGAAAGTTAACTTCAAATGCTCTGACCCCCCCTTTGCGGGAGGAGTAATGTCGCTGTCTCATCAGAGATAAGTAACTGACAGAGATAACTTGTCTTTCTATGAAACTCAATTCTTATCCTTTCTATGTTGTGTCATGCTGTGCAATTCTCTATTAGGCCGTTGTGTTCGATTCTGTCTTGTTCTATTGTGCTCTATTCTGTTTTCCCGCTGTGACGGAGGGCTCAGACGGAGGTTTCCTAGAACAGAGACGACTCACCCCGCCCCAGTTGAGCGTCCTTGCGAGGTCATTTCCGGTCCCCAGAGGAAGTACAGCCACGGGAGGCTGAGGGTTCATCTGCAGCTCATCCAGAGCAGACAGGATCCAGCCCACCTAAGGAGAGAGAGCGATAGAGAGACAGAGAGAGAGACAGAGAGAGAGAGAGAGAGAGACAGAGAGACAGAGAGACAGAGAGAGAGAGAGAGAGAATCAGAGGAATAGAGGAAGCGTGAGTGAGATAAACAGGGCAATAGTTGCCATTCACCTATTTCTACACCAGGGGGAGCTGTATTACACGTGAGTGTACAGTGTGTGTGTGTGTGCGCCTGTGTTAGTGTGCGCGTGAGTGTGGCAGTAGTAGTGTCTCACCGTCCCGTCTCCTCCACAGGCCAGGATGCGCAGGTTTGGCACTTTTCTGTATAACTCCAACCTGACACACACATGAGACACACACACGACACACAGAAATTTTTTAGTTGTGGACATTCTACATTTTGGGGTGTAATATGGAGAAGATACTTTGTAGTGTTTAGGGTGTAAGAGATAGAGTGTAGGGTGTAGGGACTTGGGGTGTAGGAGATAGAGTGTAGGGTGTACTGTTTAGGGTGTAGGACCTAGGGTGTAGGAGATAGAGTGTAGGACTTAGGGTGTAGGGCCTAGGGTGTAGGAGATAGAGTTTAGGGAGCAATACTCACGCCTCTCGGAGCCCCCCCTGGGAGAGGTCAAACACCTGCCGCGGGTTCAGGATCCACATGAACATCTGCAACACCTTGGTGCCCTGAGACACACACACACACACACACAGTTCTGTTGGAGTCCTGTTTGTCTGTTCACATTCCCAGTCATCACGGCGGTGTGCGAGGGGCTCCCAGTGAAAAAGGTCCCTGACCTGGTTCCCCCCACTCTTGGGGTTGACGAACACCAACACGGGCTTCATGAGGGGGGAGGGGAGGGGCTTCAGCAGGAACGGGCGCCATTTGGACTCCTGAGGGAAGATGCGGAGATGTTGGGGGGTCGAACACACGTACGCACACATACATCGAACCTGGAGGGTTGTCTATTGTCTCGTGAATACAAATGGTGTAGAGAGTCAAGTAGACACACGTGAAGGCACACACACACACACACACACACTCACGTCAGTGCCCTTCTTGCTGGTCCTCCTTTTGAACGACGTCCGTTTTTTCCTCCTCGTGGAATTCTTGAAGGAACTCTGCGGAGAAAAAAACGGAACGGTTGCCGGGGCGACCGAGAGTCATGTGACCAGTAGCATGTTTGTCTAGTCCAGTGTTAGCAGGATGCTAATGAGGAGAGCGAGGGAGCATATGATCTGGTCCGTGATGTGTGTGACGGGGTGTGTGTGTGTCTGACAGTGACCAGTGAGGCGGTGTGTGTGGACCAACACAATCCTAGAACAGACATGGACACACACACACACACACACACACACTGCTGAGACAGGTTTCAAATCACATCAGATGACTGGGCTGGTGGATTCACGCACAGCCACATACACACACACACAGACCCTCACACTGTTTTAACACATCCCCCCCCCTCCCTCCTTTTAGAATCTTAAATTTAGAGTCAACGTTGTCACTTCTCATTAGTGTCACTGAACTCACAGTGAACTCCCAACTTTGGAATAGTTGAGTGTGTGTGTGTGTGTGTGTGTGGTGTGTGTGTGTGTGTGTGTGGTGTGTGTGTGTGTGTGTGTGCGTGTGTGTGTGTGTGTGTGAGTACCTGGGGTTTCCTGACTTTGATGATCCAGGATGGAGGCACTATGACACCTGCGTGAGCCCCCAGAGAACAGGGCTCCTCGATCTGATGTAGCATGAAGCATGTCACCTTGTTATGGAACTGAGGAGGAGAGGAGAGGAGAGGAGAGGAGAGGGAGGAGGGGAGGGTGAGGGAGGGCGATGGGAGTGGAGGGCGAGGAGTAGGAGCTGCTCAGTGCGAAGGAGCCGTTCTCCGTCGCGCAGGATGCAGCAGTCTCCGTGCTGCAGCAGGATACGTCGCAGTGAGCAGGTCTCAGGAGACTGCGCAGTGCGACGTAGCGTAGAAGGAGACTATGAGAAGGACAGAAAGAAGACAGAAAGGAAAGCCATAAATTAAAGTACTACGATATTTCGCTGAAGCAGAAATGGTTACTTTGAAGAAGAAAAAAAGAGAAAACGTTGTTCCACTCACAGCCTGTTTGCACCAAGAGCAGCTGATGGCGATGATTTCCTTACTGTGGAAGAACTTCTGCTGAAAACTCTACAGTAGAGACAGGTACTTTGTTAGGCAGATGTGTGTGTGCACATGTATGTGTGTGTGTGTGTGTGTGTGCACACATTACCTTTCCACACTGTCTGCACTTTCCTTCCTGGCGGCGCCGGTGAACCCAGTGATGCCTCAACATATTCTGAGGGAGAGAGAGAGAGAGAGAGGGAGGTATAGAGAGAAGGGAAGAGAGAGAAGGATAGAGACGGAGGGAGAGAGAGGAAGGGAGAGAGAGAGAGAAAGAGAGAGCGCGAGTCATAGTGTGATGGAAACAGACCGGCGCGCTCACAAACGCACACCAACGCACACACGCGCGCGCACAGACAAGCGTGACAGGAAGTGGCTTACGTCTCGCAGACAGCGAGAGCCTCCCTCTCTGAAGGTGGGCTTACAGCGGAAGTTAATCTGGAAGAGAGACGGACGGAGGGGGAGAGAGAGAGAGAGGACGTGACGCCGAGGTGGAAGGAGGGAGGGGAAGGGTGGAAAGCAGAGGGAGGAAGAGGCAGAAAGAGAGGGAGGAAGGATGGAGGGGGGGGAAAGAGACAAACAGAGAAAAGAAGGGAGAGAGAGAGAGGAAGGGAGAGAGAGAGAGAGAGCGAAGAGATAGATTAAATGCTTGGTGTCGGGCCTCGAGGCTCTATAGATGATGGTTGTGTGCCTGAACCAGCAGTTAAATACATCTCAGTAAAACTACAGTAGAGTGTGCAGTAGTTACTACTATATCTCTGTTCTCAACCTTGGCATGTGTGTCAGGGTGTGTGTGTGAGTGTGTGTGTGTGTGTGTGTGTGTGTGTGAGAGACAGCGAGAGCATCCTACCTTGTCCAGCTGTTCGATACAGGCGGTATGAACGACAATCTTACACGCTGCACATTTCCTTCTGGGAGCCGACTTCTTAATGGAGAGCACACACACACCAGAGACAGTAATGAGACACACTCACACTCACACACACACCTGAGACCGAGATGAGACTCACACACTATCACACACACACACATTGGGCCTCCATGTACAAAAATGCTAATTATGCAAAGAAGATTGTGTGCCGAAATCATAATATTGGTTTTTCACTACACGTGACCAAATCAAATCATTTGTCAGTCAGCTCACAAAAGAGAGAGACATAGAGACAGAGAGAAAGAGAGATAAGAGAGAGGGGTAGAGAGAGGAAGAGGGAGGTAGAGAAAGAGGAAGAGGGAGGTAGAGAGAGACTGCTCCGAGCCTGCTCTCGTTAGCCTAGCCACACTAATCCAGCTGTCTTTTAGACAGGCCACATTAAAGGCAAGCATATCAAAGCTGCAGCACTGTGATAATAATAACACCCGCCGACCAGACCTTCTCTAGCCTCCTCTCTCTCTCTCTCTCTCTCTCTCTCTCTCTCTCTCTATGTCTATCTTTCTGTCTCGCTCTTTCTCTCTCCCTCTCCTTTTCACTCTCTGTGACACTGCAGTAACATGCCCAAACATAACCCATTATTATCAAGAGTGCTATTATCTCTCTCTCTCTCTCTCTCTCTCTCCTCTCTCTCTCTCTCTGTCTCTCTCTCTCTCTTTCCCTCTGACTCTCTCTCTCTCTTTCTGTCTCTCTCTCTTACATATTCTAGAAATTCTTCCCTCGTGACTTGTTTCTCACCTCCCATGTCACCCCCCACCCCTCTTCTATCCTCACCCACCCCCCCCTTTTCTTGCCCCCTCCCCGTCTTCCCTCTCTTACCTCTACCTCACCTCCTTTTCCACCTCTCTCAACCCCCCCTCCTCTCCATCCCTCCATCCCGAGTCACTCCTTTTCTCGCTCTTCCTTCTACCATCCTCCCCTCCCCCGTGTACTTCGGCAGACAGGTGTACCCTTTTCTGTTTTCCACGTCGTCGCTCCTCCATCCCTCCATCCCATCCCCCCTCCTCTGACCTGTTTTCCCGGGAGTCCTCGGCAAACTCTCCTCTCCTCCCATACAACTGTCCACCCACGGTTACGTCCCCCTGTTCTGTCCCTCTATTCCTCCCCTCCATCCCCACATCCCTCCTCCCCTCCATCCCCCACATCCCTCCTCCCCTCCATCCCTCCATCACTCCATCCCTCCATCCCTCCCATCCTCCCTCCATCCCTCCATCACTCCATCCCTCCTCCCCTCCATCCCTCCATCACTCCATCCCCACATCCCTCCATCCCTCCTCCCCTCCATCCCCACATCCCCTCCTCCCCTCCATCCCTCCTCCCCTCCATCCCTAATCCTCCATCCCTCCCCTCCATCCCTCTCTCCATCCCTCTCCCTGTACTCACTGCGGTCTTCAGTAGACAGGTGTCCTCTCCCAGGTAGCACAGGTCCCCAGAGCAGCTGGTCTCCAGCCACAGGTGGTCCCCATTCACAGCGCTTTCCTATCCACACACACACACACACGCCCACACACCGTCACACACAGTCACACACACCGTCACACAAGCACACACAAGCAAAATATATACACATAGGAATTTGAGTGTTTTGAAGAGGTGCTGCACTTGAAATGGTCAAATTATGATCATTATCAGAGGTCAATCATAAATATAACAGCAAATAAACACACACACTGACATCCCCCCGTTGGCTGATTGCACTACAATATACAAACACACAAACATCTACAAATTGCTGTTGCTAACTAGCTATTAATGCTATATTGTTTGTGGTGTGTGTAGGCGTGTAGGGTGTACAGTCTATGTGTGTAGATGTGTGTGTGGGTGTGTGTGTATGTGTACTGTTTGTGTGTGTAGCGGTGTGTATGCGTGTGTGAGAGTGTGTACAGCGTGTGTACATTGTGTGTGTGTCCATTGTGTGTGTACAGTGTGTGTGTGTGTGTGTGTGTGTGTGTGTGTGTGTGTGTACATGTGGAGCCTGACGGGAGGCAAAGGCCACCACTGACGTAGAGGAAGCACCCCAGCGTGGAGAGAGGGAGGGAGAGGGCTGCCTCTGGCAGATGTGTGTGTGTGTGTACTGTGTGTGTGTGTGTGTGTGTGTGTACTGTGTGTGGTGTGTGTACTGTATGTGTGTGTGTGTGTACTGTATGTGTGTGTGTACTGTATGTGTGTGTGCGTGTACTGTATGTGTGTGTGTGTGATTCTCTCTCGTTGCTAATCACTGCGCCACAACCTGTGTTACTCACGCTCCAGTCCAGGGCGGTGCAGAGCTCCTTGGAGGGGCCGTTGGAGATGGGGGGCAGGGAGGAACGGATGGGTGCTAGGTGCTGGAGGCCAGACCGGGAGATCGCTTTCCTGTAACACACACACACACACACCAGAGACCTGGTTAATGTAGCTCACATCGTTTATTAGTCTCTGGAATATTCAATTCCGATTGTGAGATGGATAGCATTTGTTGACCGTTTGAGTAGCGCGTTGGCCACATGACCATGACTCGACGGCTGCCAAAGGGACTTTCTATGGAAGCTATACAGTGCCCCAGTGACCACCTGACACCCTGTTGAAAGTTTCAGATCCCGTCTAAAATTAACCGCAGGGACAAAGACTGAGAGAGTCCACTTACAGTGGCTGTGGAAGGTGATCTTGGTCTTGTAGCTAGAGTCACAGAGTCTCTGTCTCTCACGCACATGCGACCAGCATGCGTACGCACACGCTGTGCACGCATACGCAACAACAACACAGGCCCAAACGCACACCGACACACACTCGGCTTCACAGGGTTAAAAATAGCGGCGCGGGGGTGTCAAACCAGTACACACAGCTGGTGACATGCCGCGGAGGCTAGGACATACACACACACCCTCGCACGCGTACGCACACACACACACTCCCTCACACACACACTCCCCAGCCAGACAGTTAGGCAAGACGGTAATACGCCTAGAACTCATCGTATTAACTCTGATACCAGTAACAAAGCCACACACGTGTCACACAAGCGGTAGGACCTAGATAAACGTCCCACACAGACACTTAACTCCAGTGCTTATCGCTGTCTGGGTGATGAGTGGTGTGGCTTACATTAACCTGATTATGGCTGATGTGATCTGGACGGATAGACAGCGCTGTTCCCCACTGTGCTCGCCCCGTTATCAACGCCCCCACTGTGGCCTGCGGTCTGCGCTGTCTCTCTCTCCTCTCTCTCTCTCTGTCTCTCTGTCTCTCTCTCTTTCTCTCTGTATACCTCTCTCTCTCTCTTTCTCTCTGGATACCTCTCTCTCTCTCTCACTCTCTCTCTCACTCTCTCTCTCTCTCTCTCTATTTACCTGTCTTTCACTCTACCTCTACTCCTCTTTCTCTCTCCTCTCTCTCTCTCTCTGTCCCTTTTTGTTTGTTGACTTCGTAGTGACATGGACTGTCTGCAAGGGGTGAGAAGTGAACACACTCACTCAAGCCATAAAGTGCACACACACACACACACACACACACTAACACACTACTGGCACACACAATCACAATCACACACACACACACACACAAACGGCACCATAACAGTTTAGTGAATATACTAATCTACTAAAGTGCAGCAGACAGGATCAGAAGCATTAGGGACAAATTCGGAAGCTGTGTTCCACATAGGAGTTTCTCCAGACAACCCCCCCCCTGAACGACCCCCATAAAACACACACACACACACACACACACCACACACACACACACACACCCACACACACACACACAGGCTGCCTGCTACTGAACTCAGAGATCACCAAATAACCTCCGGTAATGTAGCCGGCAGAGATGAACACCCACACACACCTAAACCCACGGCAGAGCGAAACTCTCTCGTCGTCAAACGTCTCGACACGGACACACTTTCTTCCGGAAAAATACAGAAAGAAGAAGAAACGAGAACTAGCAGAAGCAGCTGTGGAGGAAATTGGATTTCCTGTGTTCCTTATGATACTCATTCATCAATATAACCAGTCGCTGGATACTAGTTAGTATATGTTCCTGTCAGTTTGCTAGTGATAAGCGTTGATTGTGCCTAGTTTTCAGGCTGTATTTCAGGCTGCCTCTTGCTTTGGCAATACGGTTGTAAGGACTGTCATGCTCATAAAGCTGAATTGAATTGAATTGAGTAAAGAGAGAAGAGAGAAGGAGAGATATATGGATGGAGAGAGAGGGGGAGAGAGAGAGGGACAGAGAGAGGAAGATGCATACACCCAGGAGAGAGAGACGTGGAGAGACACTGGGAGAGCGGGAGAGAGAGAGAGAGAGAGAGAGAGAGAGAGGGACAGAGAGAGAGAGACGTCAGCGAGATCTCTCTAGCGCCTCTCGATCTCGCATCCTCGCCTCTACCTCGCCCCAGAGCATCTCGCTCTCTCGTCATTCGCGTACGGACGTTGTTTTAGGCGCAGTGAAAGCACGACAATCAGACAGCAGTTTGATCCCCGGGCACAATGGTGCGTTTAATATAGCAGAGCATGTCAAAGACTGCTCTCCACCTCCTCCTTTTGCCTCCCCCTCTTTCCTTTCTCTCTCTCCATCCCTCCTCTCTCCCCCTCCCCTGGCAGCCCGCCTTCCGCTCCCTCCGTCTATTCTCTCTCCACCTCCACCTTCTCGCCTCCCGTGTCCTCTCTCCTCCTTTCCTCCCTCGAAAGTCCAACTCCCGCCCGCCCGCCCTCCCTCCTCCTTCCTGCCCCTCTCCCTCCTCCTCCTCCTCTCCCTCCTCCTTCTCTCCCTCCCACGGCTGGTGGCTGGTGGCATGACAGCGTTGCCATGGCGACTGGCCAGCGAGGAGGAGGAGGAGGAGGAGAGGAGGAGGAGGAGGAGAGGAGGAGGAGGAGGAGGAGGAGAGGAGCAGTGAGTCTGGCGACAGCTGTAATTAGCATGGCAGCGTCTCCAGCATGCTAAGAGCAGGGTCTGTGTCAGCGACTCGAGCCGAGAGAGAGACTGCAGTTAGACGCAACCTTGTTAACCCAGCGTGGGATGAGACAGCACGCTGACCCTTTGCTCCCCTCCCACACACACACACACACACACATGCACACGCACACACATGCAGATACATACATATGTATTTATAGTTGTGCTGTGTGCTGGCATGGGAACGCACACGGGTTGTCAGCGATGTGAACACACGCACACACGCACACACATACCAAGCAGAGTCCTAACCTTTACGGTACAACGTGCGGATTGCAGGAAAATAATCACTGTCATATCAGAATCACGCCGCCGACGCACGATAGGAATGCTCGCGGACGGACCCACGCACACACACCGCGCGCAGACACACACACACACCGGGTAAATTAGTGTCCCACGCTAAGTATAAATGAGGATGAGCATGAGTTCACTCCTTTAACTCCCTTTCTGCTTTCGGCGACATGTAGCCAGAGAAAACCCTCAGAGAAACACACACACGACGCTCACACCTAGCGCGTGGTCACGGACCTGTCCACACAGGGTGGGCGGGTTCCAAAGGTTTGTGCCGCGCACACCCGTAGGCTACTCAGCAGGTGTTTTTAACCTCTCTGTGCTCTGATAGGTCTTGACTTTTGTGCACTCTAAAGTTTTGCTTTTCACGTGGAAACGCCCGACAGTTAGAACGTAGCGTCGCGCCGCGCGGACCTCGACAGACGGCCAGGTGAAAGATCCGTTCATAAACGTGCTCGCACGCCCCCCCCTCCGTCCCTCACCTGTACCCCAGCAGACGAATGTACCAACGCACTTTCTTCTTCCTGGTCCTCCTCTCTCCCCCTCGGCCCTTCTCTTCTCGCCTCTCTCCCCATCTGGTCGTCTCTACCCCCTTTCATCATCCTCGTTTCACGGGACTCCTTTCAAAGCGCTCAGTCCTTACACCTCTACGGACCTCTCTGGCAACTAGTCCTCCCCGGTGTACCGCTACTGACTGACACACACACACACACACACATCTAACATCCTGATCAGGTAATTGTAACGATCGTCTTGACAGCCACCTGAGACCCGACACCAGACACATGAGCTCTGAGCTCTATGCAGTCAGTGTGTGAGTGTGTGTGTGTGTGTGTATGTCGGTATGTGTGTGTGTGTGTGAGAGAGAGTGTGCGTGCGCGAGTTCCCGTGCGATAAGCGAGAGGTCCTCTCAGGTGGACAGGTCTCCTCTTCCTCCTCACCCATGAGCTCCTCCTCCTCCCCCCCCTTTAGCCTCCTCTTAGTACACCCCCCCCCACCCCCCCCCACCCCACTTCATTCCTACCCCTATCATTGCCGGGGCGAGGCTATTTCGGGAGCCTTTGCGCGAGGGCCGACCCCGTGGAGGAACTGAGCGTGCAGGGTGAGGGTTACCAAGTTCGTGTTACACAAGGGAGACACAAGCTGACGACAGGTCAGAGCCGTGGCCTCGGCGTCGGGTGACTCTCTGGCCTTTCTCTCTCCGGATCTCTGACCTCTGATTCGGGGGCAGGGTCACGCTAACGTCGAGGGCCGTCGCCGTCGCTGGCGGCTTCTCGCGTTTCCCTGTGTCGAAAGGCGTGACGAAGGACCTCTTCGGTTAGGCTAGCTGCGTCAAAAGCTCGTGGGAACGCGAGCGCTAAATGCTAACGACTTATTTTATTACCTGTGTCAAAGGTCATGCTAACGCCAACACTGGCCGGCACCTCAATCTCACTGCTATTGTCACACACACACGCACGTACGCACACGCGTACGCACACACACACACACCACTCAACTGAACAAAAGCAAACCGGCGTCGTTTACACAAAGCTCAAGCATCAGGGCGGAGAGTCAAGGCCACTCTCCGATTTCAATAAGATGGTCTTCTTTCTTTGTCCTCTCTCCATCTCTCTCTCTCTCTCTTCCCCCCCTCTCTCTCTCCATCTCCTCTCTCTCCTCTCTCCCCTCCCTCTCTCTCTCTCTCTCTCTCTCTATCTGGGTCAGTGTGTTTGAGGGCCTGTCCGTTGCCGCCGGCGACAGAGGACGCCTGGAGAGCCCTTCCTCTCTCTATTAGTCCTCCTTTCATCTCTCTCTTCTCGTCTCCGACCAGTTTACAGCTGTGTGTGTGTGTGTGTGTGTATGGGTGCATGTGTGTATTGTGCTCTCTAGAGCCGTGCTCTCAGTGCACAATGGAATGAGCCTGACAGATGCAGAAGGAGCCTGCTGGCACACGCACTATAATATGAACACACACACACACACGCTCTCTCTCACACACACACACACCTTTCCCTAGAGACAACGCATTGAGCGGGAGCATTTCATCTGTCATTGGCTGCTGCAGACCATATCACGCAGGCCACACACGCTTGGTCCATGCAGACTGTATATCCTGTATCGCACACAGCCCCCTCGCTGGTCGCTGAGGGGTCGTGACGAGTCCTGTCCATTGTGCAGCCGTCAGTGATGATATACTGCTGAGCTGTGATTTTACACATCAAACACACACACACACACCTCCCCTGTATTTGGAGTCCTGCTATCAGACTCCAGCTGATATCAGCATCACACAGACACCTATACACACACACACACACACACGCAAACACCCACATGTACACACACACACACATGCAAACACCCACACGCACACACACAGACACCCATACACACACACACGCAAGCAAACACCCACATGCACCACACACAGACACCCATACACACACACACCACACACACACACACGCACACGCACACAGACAGCCCGACTCAGACCTAACCCTCCTCTAACAAGTGACGACTTGCCCTCCATCTCTTCAACGGCGTGCAGATTCATAGTGACAACTTCCGTCAGCCACAAACAGGGAGCCCGAGCACGGAAGCATCCCCGCTAACAGCTGATTGGAACACGGCCCCTGAATATGACTTCTCACCCCAGCCGATGACCATAGCTGACCGCTTACTGGTGTTCTCGCTCATCCACTAAGCCCTCTGGGTCTCTGTCTCTAGGCAGATTTGACCCCCCCCCTCGTCCGTTCCGTCGTCCGTCTGTGCTCGCTAACATGGCTCTTCAGGGGTGTGTCACTCGGTATTCCGCAATGTGTCACTCAATTCCGAGTGGTGAGAAACATTACTGTGTGTGTGTGTGTGTGTGTGTGTGTGGGAGTCAGCCCGAGGACAGGATGAAGACAGACATTGCTCTCTCTCTCTTGCTCTCTCTCTTGCTCTCTCTCTTGCTCTCTCTCTTGCTCTCTCTCTTGCTCTCTCTCTTGCTCTCTCTCTTGCTCTCTCTCTTGCTCTTTCTTTAACCCTAAACTCTGCATGTGTGAGTGCAATGACCTCATTACACACCACACACACACACCAAAACAGACAACAATACTGTACACACACACACACAATAGCAGGAAAGCTTTACACACAAGTAAACGGTTAGTTCAACGAGACCACACTCAGACATGTATACAAACTTTCATACATAGTACATCACTTCCCCTGCAACATAGAGTCAACCCCTTCTAATCTCCCTCACCTTGACTGACCGATGTTGACCAGCGGTAGGAAGGACAAGGGCTGGGTTACTGTGTATGTGTGTGTGTGTGTGTGTGTGTCTGTGTGTGTGTGTGTGTTGTGTGTGTGTGTGAGGGAAAGAAAAGTATTTGTCAGGGGAGATGGTCAGGAAACCATTGTCATGGCAACCGGCTCAAACTTCCTTCCATCTAAATCCAGGATGCCTTTTTCCTCTCTTTCATTTCAATCTCGTTTCCTCACCTTTTCCCTCCTCTCTCTCTCTCCCCCCCTCCTTCCTTCAAGTTCTCTCCATCCCTCCCTCCCTCCCTCTCTCTTCCCTCCCTCCATCCCTTTCTCTCGACCCTCTCTGACAGGGAGTGGGTGTGTGTGTGAGAGCAGCTGTAGCTGGAACAGGGAACAGCACACTATCAACTCCGATTAGATCAACTCCTCTCCCCGAGCTCTGCCTGGAATACACACACACACATACACACACACAGACACAC
>CAEFZP010000089.1:97500-130000 GCA_903064625.1 Mallotus villosus
CACACACACATCCCCATACACAACATCGAACACGGACACTTCTCCAACACACACCACACACAAACACAGGCACGCACTCAAACTGTTTCAATACATCGACACGTCCAACACATTTGCCATCGCCAATTTGACACAAACGGAGACTACGCCTACTTAGACTTCAAAAGAGACTCAGTCCTTTTCTCTGTGGTCTCACCCACCCACACACACACACACACACACACACACATACACACAAACACACACCCACAAACAAACACACACACATGAACTGTGTATCATTGCCTCACCCCATTCAGGCTTGCCTGTTCAGATCAATGTATTACCAGTGGCGTATTGGCGACGGGAAAAAAATCGAATCAACTCATTTGACGACAACAGTACCGTTTCTGAAAAGGTGTCTACGAAGCCAATGTCTCTATGGATGTTGGAGTGTGTGGCGGGTGAGGCGTGCGTGCGTTTGTAAATATACAATTGGTCCAATCATGGCCAAGCCTACGGCGACACTGTCGTTCTCCTGAGGTCATTTCCGTTCGAGTTGTTTTGTTTTTGTATTCGGGGGAGGAGGAGGGCTTCTCTCGCTGGCTGTGCACCAGTGAAAACAGGGCCCAGAGCCGCCTACCCACTAACCTACTTCTCTGACCTGCTCCAGTGGTGTGGGCGAGGCCCCGGAGACTGCAGTGTGTAGTAGTAGTAGTCTGTGCGTTCTGCCGTGAGCTCGGCGCTGAATCGCTCTCCGGGTCTGGCCTCCCAGCATTCATTAGTAAGGGAGGAGGATGAGGATGAAACGATGCCATTCCCCTCTCTCTCTCTCCCCCTCCCTCTTTCATCACCTTCTTCCTGTCTCTCTCTCTCTCTCTCTCTCTCTCTCTCTCCGTCTCCCTCTCCTCTCCTCTCCTCTCTCCCCCTCCCTCTTTCACCTTCTTCCTGTCTCTCTCTCTCTCTCCTCTCTCTCTCTCTCTCTCCCCCTCCCTCTTTCACCTTCTTCCTCCTGCCTCTCTCTCTCTCTCCTCTCTCTCTCTCCGTCTCTCCCGGACTCGGGACGCGGTACAGAAGCAACAGGCAGAGTAGGAGAAGAAGGAGGACGAGAGAGAAAAGTAGGAGGGAGGAAGAGAGAGAAAAGGAGGAGGGGTTTGGGGGGAGATGAAGGGAAGAAAAAGGGAGAGAGAGGAAGGGGATCGTTTGTTTGGCTGCCTGCTGGTCTATTTGCATGTCGGTTTATTGCGCTGTTATTTGGTTCCTTGACTGTTAAACGAGTCTGATTTCATGCACGCTATCTATTACCCTCTCTCTCTCTCTCCTCTCTCTCTCTCTCCTTTTTTTCTGCAGTAGGAACAGAATGTCATAAATATGCATGCCTGAAAATCCTTCTCCGTTTTGGAGGACGTCAACAGGGGGAGGGCAAGAAAGAGAGAAAGAAAGATGTCAAGGATGAGCCCATCCTCAGTTGGGACAGCGATCGTCTTCTTCAAAATGCATGAGGTTTGGAGTACACAGTAGCTGGCATGGTGCCCCTTCTAACCACACACACACAAACACACAACCTCGTAGAGACGGGTGTAGAGCCTCGGGCGAAACAAAGAGAGAAACAGGTCAGGAGGAGGATCGGTGGACAGACTGACTTAGTCTGACTGGAGAGAGACCATGGAGAGAGAGTGCAGTACAGAGAGACAGAGACGAGAGAGAGACAGAGACAGAGAGAGAGAGAGAGAGAGAGAGAGAGAGAGAGAGACCATGGAGAGAGAGTGCAGTACAGAGAGACAGAGAGAGAGACAGAGAGAGAGAGAGAGAGAGAAGAGAGAGAGAGTAGAGAGAGAGAGAGAGAGAGACCATGGAGAGAGAGTGCAGTACAGAGGCAGTAGAAAGAGTCGGCAGAGAGGTAAAACTGACTGGCAGAGAAACAGCATGACATGAGAGACTCAAGCAGCGAGAGAGGGAGAGAGAGTATAGATAGAGTAGAGAAGCGAGACTGAGAGATAGATCTCACTGAGAGCGAGTAGCTAGCTAGATCACGATCTATCTCAGACTCATATCATAGAATGAGCTTAGTATTTTCCTAGCGAGATAGAGATGCGCGATACAGATATAGCACATATCTCTCACTATGTGTGACATACCATGTAGTAGACTCGACGGTAGTAGACTTCAGTGGGGGCGCGAACCCGACCAATAACAAGGCCAGATACAGTCCCCTCAGATCCGGGTTGCTTGTGATCGGGCGCTTTTGATCTGTTTTTCTATATCTCTCCCTCCCGGCGTGTGTGTTTGTGTTCTGGTCTCTGTTGCTGTCCTGCTTTGGGACGCCAAACAGGAACTCTTTAATTGGCGGATGGAGGAGAATTTGTATTGAACGACGAGGAGATGAAAGGCCTTTGAACATGCTCCTCCGGGGGGTAAATCCGAGCTTCACACACGCGCGCGCGCACGCACACACACACACGCACCTGTTCATGTATTTTTTTTCTCTGCCTTTCTGTCTCACTTTTCTCTCACCTCACATTCTCTCTCTCTCACACACACACACACACACATAAAACCATACCCTCTCTCTTCTATGCCTCTCGGTCTCACCTTTTCCTTCTTTCTCTCTCCTTCTTGGGGTTTCTGTCTGGCTGCCTGTTGCTTTCTCTCACAAACATACGGGGGGGGGTATGTTTGTGATAGAAAGCAACAACAGGCACACACACACCATCGCCCACACACACACCATCCCCCCCCACACACACACACACCATCCCACACACACACACCTCGCACAGACTAGCACGGCAGGAGAAGAAGAGGGATGTATAGATTTGGGAAACAGACACGACCGCCAGAGACTTCGGGGAGTCACTCTGGTGGATTGCGGATTTCTCGTTGCTTTACGTCCAGCAAGATCCATAACACACACACACACACGCACACAAGCAGTTGTCCAGCCCCAATGGGAGAGGGGGTTGAGGGACACTTGTAGCACGGGGTTGACGTCTAAAAATAGATGAAAAGGAGAGGGACAGCTTGCTGGGAAGACTACCTTCTGTGACCTGTCACCCTGCTGGAACCTTATGGCCTCGCACACTCTTCACCTACATACGCATGCACGCGCAGACCCGCACGTAAACATGGACAGGTGTGAACACATACATATGAAGCTAGAACCACAACCGGACGGTGGGTGGAGGGGGGTGGGTGGGTATGGCTGAGTAGGGGGTTCCATTGGCACCAAGATTGACAAGTAAACCATGTTTACAAAGAGCCCCAGAACCCCAATCTCCCTAATCTAAACCCGATACATGCACACACAATCCCAACCTTTGATGTTCAACACTATCATTCCCCAGATTTATCAACCTAACCTAAACCCAACCCCCGCCCCAATGGTCACGTGGAGCTGTTCTTTGGCAACTTCAAAGCCCACAGAAAACTATCATCTACCCAGTATACTGAGGGGAGGAGAGCTAGATGTCAGATGCGCCCATTTATGACGACACGGCCGATTTCCCTGAAACGGCCTCTGATCAAATCATTCGGCGTTATTGACTTGACCTCCAAAGCTGAGCGCTTTTAACATGCAGGACGGCGGGCGGGCAGGCAAGCAGACACGCAGATGGACTGACACCCACAGACGGGTGGACACTAACGGAGACTGCAGACCACAGAAATCCAAGCGGAATCTTTCTCGCCCTGCGTGTGTGTGACTGGTCGACCGCCAGTTTCACTACGACAGCAGCTGCCAGGCTCGTAGGGGAGTCGAGCTGGCCTGCGGGAGAATAGGCTGTAGGGGCTATAAAGGCGACAAAACACACACACACACACACATGCCGACAAAACACTCACGGAACGTAGGTTATACGCTTGCAAATCAATAGAGCGGTACCCCTTCGCCGTACAGGACAACATCGAACGCGGTCACACAGCGAGCAAAAAATCTAAACAATGCGCATTTCCACCCAGCCTCAAACACACAGAAACAGTACAGTGTCGGAGAGCCGTGCTTGTATTTTAATGTGTGACTGACAGTACAATAGATCAAGTGATTACTGAAGCAAACACAAGCTATGCCGTAGAATAGGAGCCCTGAAATTCCAGTCACAATCTTCTCACTCAGTTTGAAAAAGCCAGGTTACGCGAATTAACTGTTATTCTATTTTTCACTTAGTCTAAATCTATAAATTAGGCGACCACATTTCTACACAAAACTGACTTACCTATAAGAAGTCTGTTTCCTAAACGCGAGCCCTTTTAATTTTTCCTCCAGCGTCTCCTCCATATCGGGAAGGCTGCTGAACGTGTCGCTGCCCCCCATGGCCTCCTCTGAGCCTGGGCTAGACTCATTGTCCCCCCCGGCGGCTCCAAGTGCGTTCAGCCGGCCGCTAAACGTCCCGGGGCTCCGGTCCGCATGTGGCGGGCAGGGCTTCGCTAGGGGGTCCATGCTCATGCTGTGGCCGGCTCTGGACCCCCTCTCGCCGGCCAGACTAGGAGACAGAAACTGGTGTCGATAAGCGGAGCGCTCGGTCGTGATGATCAACGTATTCACCGCTGCTTATATGGTTGAGGCAGCAGGGCTGTTTTGGTCATAGCCGGACATGTAGAAGCGACCTCGAGCTGCATGCGAGAAGTGACCGACTGGAAATGGCAACGCGAGCTGCGGCAGCTACAATAAGCGTTCAAAGCGCGATCTCAGCGGCAGCATCCATCTCCGGCCCGCGACAAGGGCATTGTGGGATACTCCTGCTCCTCCTCCACTGCAGCATCATCACTGCAGCATCATCACTGGTGGAAATGGGCCAGAGGGTGAACACGCGCGCACACACACACACACACACAAACACGCACACACCTTCTGTGTAGGCCGCGTGTCCTCAATATATAGGCGCGATAGTCCTAAACTGTTGCAATTGTGTAAACCTCAAAACTAGCTCTGTTATCAAATATAAAACACATAATATATGGATCGTTTTGGTCTCCTGCTCCGTTGAACGTTTTGGATGGTCTGTCCCCCCCTGTCTGTCTTTCTCTCTACATAAGACAGAATGAGACTGAGGTTCGAAGTTACTAAGCAAATCTGAACATTTTTGTCTTAATACAATTTCCCTAATGTAATTAGGGAGTAGTTGAGGTAAGAAGCAAATAATTAGGGCTCACACACAGCTCTTTGAGCAGGCGGGGAGGGAAACCTAACATAAACGCCACGTAGCCTACACACACACACACACACACAGTGGATGAGAAGCATTCTAGTTGAATGACGCCTATCGGAGTAGGAGGGACACATTTGAGTTTATACTTAATTTGGGTATATGACCCAATGTATGGGGTTCAAATATTTGAATGAAGTGATTTGAATGGAATCCAGACCAATCTTTGCAAGCGGTGCTATTTGACACAAGTATTTGAGTGTATTTGTGTGTGTGTGTGTGTGTGTGTGTGACTGATATTGTAAGATCCCAACATCTCTACGTCAGCACCTTCATTTCAGGGAGTCTCTAAATGCCTCATGATTCCAATGGCACATCGAAAAAACACCACACTCAGCACCCACTGCTGCTTTTACTACGGAAAATATTTATTCGTTTAGAAAGCAAAAATAAGACAGAGAACCCCATTCATGCTGCAAACAGACTCAACACAAACTCGAAAATATCCACTCAGTCTCTTTGACTAGAACTCAGAAAGGCTATATGGTTTAACAGTCCAACTAACTTTAAAGCTTGGCAGTAAACTGCCGACCCACAAGCATAAATGTGAGAACAAAACAAACGTATAGGCCTACCAGCCTAGCCATAGGCACTATATAAAGACAGCACTCCTGGAAATGTCAATCCCATTTTTGATATGAGTGAAAAATCTCGAGAGCCCCACAAAACAATAAATAGGAAACGTGTCTCTTTGGGGTACAGAGGATGTAGACGAGGTGGCCTCAAGCACCGCTTTCAAATCGAGGAACGATCTAAAAAAACATCAAAATGTCGCATGTGGCAAGCACCCTCGGGGGAGCGTCAATAGTGATGCAATCCCAAATAGGCTTTTAGTACCGCTATAGGTGCTGGGACTGGCAGAACTCAAATGATCCATGTTTCTGACTTGTTCTTTTGGGTTAGAACAAAGGCTGCGAACCTTGTCCAGAAAAGCACACACATTCCAGGTCTAAAGGCCTCAGCGGTGCGGGCTTGAACCAGAGGTTTGGCCAGTGCGAGCACACCCAGGGTCAAGCTGTCAGAACATCTGTCTGAGTTACAGTGAAGAGTGGGACTCCCATCTTGACTGCTTAACAATCTCCATTATTTTTCCCAGCCGTAGCCCAATCCATATATATCTCAAACGTCCTCCTAACTGGTGAAATGTTGTGGGTGGAGGATTTGCTTATGAACTTTCTGTCACAGCCCCTGTTTTTGGGTTTTGCCCTGCCCTAGTGTTTCCCTGTCTCATTGTCTTCACCTGTGTCTCGTTGAGTTCTCGTTAGTTTCATTGTGTCCACCTGTGTCTTGTTTGTTTCTATGTATTTAGGTTCCTGTTTGGTGTCCAGTCTTTGTCTTAGCATTACCGTTTGTCCCTGCCTTTTTCCAGGTGTCGAGTATTAAACCCCTTTTGTTTGACCATGCCTGCTGACTCCCCTGCATTTGGGTCCAACCCTGACACTTTCATGTATGGGATGGATGCAATTACCTAAGTGACATGCCCAATCATGTTCTATGGGTTCAAAATAGAAAGGACGAAGTGCAGTGAGTCTGTAAATCAAATGCAGCACTTCTATAATCATCCAACTCCCCAAAAGCGTAGGCTATTGGTATGCAGTCACCTATTTTGATAGGTTAACCTTGAGGTGTTACCAGATAGCACATCCAAAGGAGAGGAGTCTACTTCACACAGTACCCCTCCCTGTGCTATGGGTAACTTGGAAAGGCATACAAATTCATCTAAGGTTTTTAACCAATAGGGGCAACAAGAGGGCCACTCATTGGAGATTCATTGGAATCAAGAACAGGATTCAAAAGTCGAGCCATGCGTTTAGCCATTTCACTCCAAAAATGTGATATTGACATTCCACTGGCTCTGAGCTAACTGTGTTGCTAAGCAACTCTCAGAGGGCCTCATCCGTTCGAACATGTTACTGAGACAAAAGTTCTTTTTTACAGAAAATCTTACAAATTGTACTTTTAACAGTTTACTATACCTGACTACAATTTCTTTACATCAATAGTTAGCTAGCAAATTGTCTAGCTGACACAGACAGGATAGTTGATAAAATCATCCAAATTTAGCTAAGGCACATCGCTAAAACAACTTGTTTACAATTCATTGGCAGGCAGCTCTTAAATAATTGATAAATGATATCAGATAGTGGGTTGTAGTATAGTATAATTTTGTTTTCTTCTTGTTTTGCTTGCTTCTTGTTTTGCTTGCAACATCTGAAGTCAGTCTCCGCACAAAAAGTAAAAAAAGTAAAAAGAAATAGCCCATATACAATTTTTACAAAATAGCTTGAGTTACATTTACCAAGATTATTTATTAAATCTGAAAATGACAAATCCCATTTGGCCTGGCCACAGACTCTGAGTAGACTCAGAAGAGTAGTGTGGGGTTTACAAACGACTTATTGTATGGGGAAATGTGGTCTTACTGGCTTTGAGCAGGGATGAATACAGCCACATTTGACCATAACCGTCTTACTGCCTAAACACATACTGCTTCTTCCCTGCCTCAGTGACGCCCCCTGCTGCCAGCAACTGGAAGTGCTCTTCCAACATGGCAGCTGGGCTATTGAGAATGCACATGCAAAGCCTGGATGACCAAGCAAAACCATCCGTCCATATGATGTTGGAGAGGCCTGCTGTATTTTATTGTCTCTTACAAAAATGTAATATACTGACATAGGTGATTGGATGCTTGGAAAGAACTGTTACCAACCATAATTGAATGCTCTTAAAAAATATCGTGAGGGAAACAAAATGCAAATATGGTGACATCTGGACACATTACTGTGATGGGTAATGAATGTAGCAAATACATTCTAGGTTGGGAATGGGTTTGCCACTCACTCAAATATAACAGAACATGCGGGTAACACCTTATAAGAAAGAAAGATAAAGCAATTATGAACAAATACATTTAAAAAAAGAGAGCGACCACATAAAACACAAAAAACGTACAAACTAAAAATAATAATTACAGGTATATATATATATATAAAGTATCAAAATGTGGTGTGGCCTACTGCTGCAATGGAATAAAACACAATTATATATATATAAAAAAAGAAAACTATAAGTGGATTTTGGATTTTTCTATAAATACAGAGCGCTTTCCTCTCCTGCACCTGCAGGGGGAGGTCAGGGGAAGAGGAGGGTCTAATGGTCAAGGGGCGCTGACAGGGAGCAGTGTGACCTCACGAGGTCTCGTTGACCATCCTCTCCAGCTCTATGATTTTAGTGCTGTCATTGACTCTCTGTTCCAGGGTCCTGAGGAGAGAAGAGAGAGGCCAGCGGGAAGGAGGAGAACACAGGAAGGGGGAGAGGAGGGGAGAGAGGAGAGGCATGAAAGGGAGGGAAGACAAGTAGGACAAGGGAGAGTGGAGAGAGACAGAGAACATGTCAGAACATGAAATAGAGCCAAATCACATTCAATCTCCTATCACAAGGTCTTCAACATGGCTAATATTCCTCATGGTCTAGGCTGTCACCAATGGGAGATGAAGGAAACTGTTACCCATGACAAGCGTGTTTGAGTGTGTGTGTGTGTGTTCCCTGTGTGTGCTACCTCTGTAAGTCCAGAAGCAGGGCTTTCTGTGCTTGTGTGTCGTTGATGTTGTTGAAAGGGGGGCCGGACCTCCGCCGTGCGCGTCTCCTCCCCTTTCTGTTGCTGCTCGGAACGCCACGCTGCCATGACAACTGCGGGCCTGTCCCATTGGTCGGGATAGTCCCCGCCCAGCCCCAGGGGGGTGGGGCTCATCTTCATAGGAGAGCAAGCTCCTGGACTTCACTGAGAGAGGGAGGGAGAGGGAGGTTTAAAACTCCCCATTGCATCTTTATCCTGTTCTTTTTCATCTCACATTGCTGAAATGAACACTTTCAGCAATGTGAAATTTGCACAAAAGCAATTTCCCCTCGCAGGTGGCAGCGAGACCACAATGCCACTACGCCTGCTACAGCAGCGAGCACTGAGGTGCCGCCGCCGCGCTGCTAGAGGACGAGAGGTGCGCGTGAGAGCGTGTGGGAGGGCGCGGAGCACGCCAGCAAAGATCAAGCATCATCACACGGCTGCATTGCTTTTTAATCAGGCAAATGATAGTCCTTTCTCAATGGGATATAATTATATTCAAGTGTACACTGGGAAAAGGGGTTAAAACACTCAGAGAGGAGTGTGTGTGTAGTGTATGCGTGTGCGGTTGTGTGCGTGTAGTGTGTGCGTGTCTAGTGTGTGTGTGTGTGTGTGTGTGTACCTGTTGCAGTGTAGTCCTGCATGTCCAGCTCTGTGGAGTGGCCTGTCCCTGTGATGGAGCACGGGCCGAGGCTGGGGTAGAAACTACCCAGGAACACAGCAAAGCACAGCACCACCACCTGCGCACACACAATGGGGATGTTAATCATGAATGTCCCTCCCTCTCTCTCTCTTTCACACACACACACACACACACACACGGTTAAGCCGTGATTGACTGATCCGAAGCAGATGTTGGGTGATCAATATTTGGAAATCTACTTTCACTCACATGCACACGCACGTACACACACACACACACACACAAAGACACACACACAGAGAGACACACACACAGAGACACACACACAGAGAGAGACACACACAGAGACACACACACACAGAGACACACACACAGACACACACGCACAGAGACACATCACGCACAGAGACACAGTCACGCACAGAGACACAGTCCCACACACACACAGACACACACCATGAGGCAAGAGGAGGTCTGTGTGCCGGTCATTCTGCAGGAGCGGTGGACCTTCCCTGCCACAACCGTCTGGAGGGAGTGGAGCTGCTGGAGCAGGGACCTGGGGAAGGAACACGCTGGATCAGATACACACACACACACACATAGGCACACACACACATCTATAGACACACACACACACAGGCACACACACACATCTATAGACACACATACACACACACACACACACATAGGCACACACCACACACATCTATAGACACACATACATACACACACACACACATACACACACATATCTATAGACACACATACACACACACACACACACACAGCACACACACACATCTATAGACACACATACACATCCACAGGCACACACACACACAAACATCTACAAGCAGACACACACACACTCACAAACGTGCACATGTAATGCAGAGAACATATGCACCCGTAACATACCACAAGCACAAAGAACGTACGCACACACAGTCCAGTGGATCAATCGCGCACACTTTCGTTCCCTACAAACTCCCTCCACAAGAGGACGTGTGGGCCAGACACGTTCAGTTCCCCAGTCGTCCAGTCGGACGGTTTCAAGTATCAGAGGGTGACGGGGGCCTTCGTTGTTTTTTTTCACACTCCGTTTAACAAAACACACAGCAAACAGCTGTGATGAGCGCGGCGTACGCAGCTGAGCCCTGCACACTTCACTGAGCTCCCGGTCAACAGAGAACAATTGGAGCGCAGCGGAAACGTCGGACAAACTAGGCGAGCAGCTGCGACTTGACGTGGGAAATTCGGTTCGGAGGGAGCGCAGAGATAGAGAGAAAGAGAGAGAGAGAGAGATAGAGAGAAATAGAGAGAGAGAGGCTCTTACTTGTTGGTGCATTCCAGATTCTCCACTTTCCGCCGCAGCTCGCTGTTTTCGTTGGAGCATGTCTCCACCCTGTGGATAAACGGGGGAGTTGCAGAGACTGATTAGGACTGTGACCTCCCTTACCTCTTTCCAGATCTCGAGAGGATTCAAATTCTGCTTTGAACTCAATAAACAGGATCGTTCTACAATTATTATCAATAAAAACAAATTGCTGCAATAATTCCCTGATTAATTAGTTTGTTTTTGGACTATACTTCCAGCATCTGGGAACAAACATACTTTTTCTCCAGGGCATCCATGTACTCCTTCTTCTTTCTGCGACTCTCCTGGGCAGAGATCTGACGTCCACAGAGAACAAGAGAGAGAGAGAGAGAAATTAGGTTAAGTTGAAAGAGAGGAAATTATGCCAAGACAGCTGGTGAGGGCACCATCTGAATCACAACATGCTATTTTGGGTTTCCTCTGAGAACCCGGAGAGTAGGGCCTTTGTGTGTGTGTTATATGTATGTTTATGTGTGCTATGTGTGTCTGTGGTGTGTGTTTGCTATATAGGTGTGTGTGTGTGTGTGTTATATACGTGCTGGGTGTGTTACATAGGTGTGTGTCCGTGCTATGTATGTGTGTTATATATATGTGTGTGTGTGTTATATATGTGTGTGTTTATCCCACCTTGTTCTTGATCTTCCTGCGGATCTTCTTCAGGGCCTTCTCCTCAGCCTTGGTCAGGGGCAGCTTGGTGGGCACCGGGTAACCCTCGGCAACCAGGGTCCGACGCTCCTCCTCTGTCAGCAGGAGGGGACCAGAACCCTGGAGCTTCTGTGGAGACACACACACACACACACACTTAGTGCTCGGTGCCCCTGAAGCCCCCCATTGGTCCTCTCCCATAAGAGGCACAGACCCCATAAAGCGTGTGTGTGTGTGTGTGTGTCACATCTACTCACGTGGGGGGCTGTGAGCAGGGGGGAGTTGGACAGCGAGGAGGGGGCCCGCGGCGCCACCTTCAGGGCTGCCTGCCCCAGGGTGGGGCTGTGGGGGGAGGCGGGGCAGGAGAGGCTGGGGGGGGGCGTGCACCGGGCTCTGGCTGCCCTCCGAGTCACTGCCGTGGGAGCTGGGAGGGGTGGGGGGCATCTGCAGAGACTCCAGCCCTGTGTGTGTGTGTGGGTGGTGGGGGGGGTGGGGGGGATGGTTAATGACATCAGCCATACGACATTCTGTCACTGCTATGGTCTGACTCGTGGTGCGTTTGTTTTGTCAGTGTGCTTGTAGTTGACTCTCGCCGCCAGCAGGTGTCGTCAAAGACACAGAGCGTCTGGGGATTCAGCGAGTGTCAGGGAAGGAGAAGGGAGAGAGGAAGAAGTCAGGAGAGAAAGATACACAAGGGGAAAGAAGACAAGGGGGGCAGCAAGAGAGAGAGAGAGAGAGAGAGAGAGAGAGAGAGAGAGAGAGAGAAGAGAAGAGAAAAGAGAAAGAGAAAAGAGACAGAACAAGACAAGAAAGAAAGAGAGAGAGAGACAGAGAGAGAGAGAGAGGGAGAGAGAGAGACAGAATCCAGATTCAGAAGTCAGAATGGCTCTGAGGTGTGTGTGCGGCTCTGCTCTGACCTTTGGGTGACAGGTTGAGGAACTGGTCCACCTCATGAGGCTCCAGCTTGATCTGAGGGACGAGGCCTTCACCGCCCTCCTTCATCTGGCCGAGCGGAGAGACCGCAGAGAGGTTACACAACGTACACACTCACACACACGCACACACACCCTACACAAACACACGCAAGGCCTACTGACGTAATGTCACACACCTACGCAATGTGTGTGGAGTTAACGTGCCTGTATGCATGGTGTCTATGATATGGACACCATGGATACACACATACAGCGTGTGTGTGTGTGTGTGTGTGTGTTAGTGTGTGTGTTTTCATTTTGTTTTCATGTATAGATGTAGTGTCTCTCACTGTCTACTCCTCACCTTGCTGGCCTTGCCTGGCGTGGGGGGCTGTGAGCTGGAGAGCTTGGGGGCCGGGGTGGGGGCCGGGGCCTTGGTGAGGGGGGCCTCAGGGGCCAGGGCGAGGCAGAGGGCCGGCAGCAGGGCTGGGGGGTCACAGAGCAGCCCCTCCATGGAGTCCTCGTGCTCCATGGGCCACTCCGACTCACCGTCAGACTCACCTGTGTGTGTGAGGGGAGGGGGGGGAGGGGAGGGGAGGGGGGAGGAATTGCATAATGAATCCTGTGTTCATAAATCCAGTAGTGTTTTCAAATCCCTTCTTTCTTTACATCCCCCAGTCTTTCTTTCTTCCCTCGTTCCCACCCCGTTCCTTCATTTCTCCTCTCTCTCCCTTCCCCTCTCTCTCTCTCTCTCCTCTTCTCTCTCTCTCTCTCTCTTCCTCCTCCTCGCTGGATGTCCCAACTCCCTCTCCTCCCGGTCCTCCCTCATGCACCCTGCTGTGTTCCTCGTCTCCCCTCCTCCCTGCCTCCCTCACACTCGCTCTTCCTCTCATCCCTCCCCCCTCTCCCCGCTCCCCTCCAGTCTCACCTGCTTCGCTGCCCTGCTCCCCGGGGAGGTGGGAGAGGGGCGACTGGGGGCGCGAGTCACCGCACAGGGAGTAGCTGTGCTCGGCCTGGATGTGGGGGGGTGCAGGGGAGGACGGGGTCAGCTCGCCCTCATCCCCTTCCATGGCCTCGCACCCCCGGCCGGACAGGAAGGGGTCGCTCAGCAGCTGGCCCAGCAAGGCATCCTGGGACAGGTCATCCAGGAGCCCTGTGAAGTGCTGCAGGAGGGGGAGAGAGAGAGAGAGAGAGAGAGAGAGAAACAGAGAGAGAAAGAGAGAGAGAGAGCAGGAAACAAGAGAGAGAGAGAGCAGGAGAACAGAGAGAGAGAGAGAGAGAGAGAGAGAGAGAGAGAGAGAGAGAAAGAAAGAAAGAGAAGGGGTAAAGGGAAAGAGGGAGAGAGTGGGAGACGGGAATGGGGAGAGAGAAAAAAAGTTTAGGGAACATTCTGTTCCACAAACCCCCAAAAGCCCTATCTTGTCTGGGTTCCTGGAAATCTGATCATAGACAAAGCAAGATTAAAGCTAGTGTGACACACACACACAAAATATATGGTTCCTAGCCATATAATTATCCTCATCTGCTGAACAGTCTGTAATTAGTCTCTTTAAAGGTTTTAACAACTATCAGCACTTTCCTTTGAGGATCATGACCGGTAACCCCTAGGCAACTGCAAACACCCAATCAGTGAGCTGTAAAACAGCTGCCGTCCAATGACAAACGAGCTTGACATCCCCCCCCACCACCAATGAGGCGCAGCCCTATCTCATCCCTTCATCTCTCAGTTCGGGCAAACAATCTGAGGAACAGCCAAGAGTGACAGACACCGACCTCCCTCCTCCACCATTCATCTTCCACGCCCTCCATCATGTGCCCCCTAGAAACATTCTTTCACGCCTGCATTCCTTCCATCCCTCCTTTCTCAAGGTGAACACCACAGTGTCTCTCGTCTGTACATCTGCAGGACAGGTTTGGGCAGGCCTGCTACTAGAACCTCTTCATGCTCGCTCTCTCCTCTCCAGAGCTATTCAGCACGCCAGTTCAGATTTTTTTTTCGAAGTACGAAATACCCAAATCGTGAACTCATTCCCCACCTCAGATTCCAAAGCGCTGGCCTCGATTCAAGGTGACGCAGTGTCCACGCTTTGGATAAAACACCACCATTTGGAGAGAAAAAAACGTGCACGCAGACATAAACACAGACATTAAGTATCATACGCGTGCGCACGTTCAAACGCGCGCGTTCAGACACAAACACTTCCCTCCCGGCACACACACACACACACAGTAAAAGTTCACACTTCCTTTAGAAAGTTATTCCTCTGTTTCCCTTTCAGTTTTATTGCCTTTCAGCCATGTGGACCAGATGAGGCTCTGCTACGGAGACAAGGAGTTCCCAAGTTATACGACCTTGAGTGAGCACCCATCCGCACCCCACACACACACACACACACACTTACACAGATGGCCATTTTCATACATTTAAACAGCTGATTCCTGACTAACTCAAGGGCAAGGTGATTTAGACCTTCCACAATCCAGGAGAGAGAGAGGGGGGGAGAGAAGGGTAGAGAGAGAGAGAGAGGAAAAGAGAGAAAGCGAGAATGTGCGTGTTGCGCGTTAGCGGGAGGTGACAGTGCAGTGCAGTAAGACACAATGCACCGCTGTTCACGGCGTAGGAAGGAGATGCCGTCTCGATGCGTTCGCCGTTTCCACAGACCCACAGACAGGGAGACACTGGCACACGCTATTCCACCTCAGACAAAGGCCTCATTAATTACACACACACACACACACACAAAGATAAGGGTATTGTAAACACTCACTGTCACAAGCAAGAATGTGCACGCACACACACACACACACCCTCACACACACACAACAAAACACTGCCAGAGGGTGTTTTATTCACCAGCATGAATTATGAAGCGAGTCGGCTATATCCGCCTTCAGATTAAGAGCGCGAAACGTATTACAAACCCAGCAAACTTCATTTTACGTCAGCTCAAGTCATGCTCTATTCATCAAGCCTGTGCCTGTCACATCATTAATAATAACCAGATGAACTCAGTATGAGTATTCACACCTGCTCAATTCCCTGTCTCCGGGCAGAACAGGCAGGGCCTGAGCCAATGAGAAAATGTGTTTAGAAGAGTTGGAAAGAAAGATAAGGGAAAATGTCTCTTCACCGAAAAGCAGAGCTCTCGAAACCTGAGATTCCATTGTCTCATTCTATTCTATATTCAATCGAGATGGGGACGAACACGCCGACTTCGGAGGAAGACGGAGGCGCAGTGGTTAGCACTGTCGCCTCACAGCAAGAAGGTCCCTGGTTCGAACCCCGGTCGCTCCAGGTCCTTTCTGTGTGGAGTTTACATGTTCTCCCCGTGCCTGCGTGGGTTTCCTCCGGGTACTCCGGTTTCCCCCACCATCATAAAGACATGCGTATGAATGCGTATGAATGTTGAATGAATGTTGGTGGTCAGAGGGTCCGTATGGCGCAGAATGGCAGCCTCGCTTCTGCACCACCGGTATGACTGGGTCTGAATGAATACTTGACTCTGTAAAGCGACTTTGAGTGTCAAAAAAGCGCTATATAAATAAAATGCATTATTAAGACGTCTGTGAAGGAGGGATGAACGGAGGGGTGCGAACGGAGAGGAAGGCAGGGATGGCACCGAGCCAGGCATGTGGACTCATTTACAGACCGCTCTCTGCCTGAGAGGACGAGTGAGCCCGACTCAGAGAGGGAGGGAGAGGGAGAGAGAGAGAGACGCGAGAAGGGCGAGGATGTGTTTTTCGGACAGAGAGAAAGAGAGAGAGACACAGAAACATTGGCGAGGGGGACGTCAAAACCGACCGCTCGCTTCTGGGAACGAACCCTCCGAACCCCCGCTACCTCCACCTCCACTGTGGTGATGTTGTTCTTCTCCTTCCGTTCACCCACGCCCCGGCCGGGGGGGGGCGAACGACACACAATCCCTGGCCTGTCTGGAGGACCCCAACCCTGCTACCCTCTCAACCCACACCCCGCTAACCCTGCAGGCCCCTAGTGTCTGCCTCCGACAGCTCGGCAACAGCAGGCAAACAACCGCTAGCTAGAGTGCTTTACAGACTATAAACAGGATACACGCCTTGGGGTAGCAACAACGATTTATGGGCAAGTTGGAGCAAAGGAATTCCAAGAGTGGCAAAGCTTTGGGTGAGGTCTGGTTTGCGTGTGTTTATGTCGACACAAACTTATAAGGTAGTGTATCGACGGGTTTGCGCGTGCTCGCGTGTGTGTGTGTGTGGGAGTCTGCATTGTAAACAGCAGCGAAGTGTGTCGCCCCGCATCTGCACAGTGTTTGATTAAAAGGGTTAGAGAGAGAGTTGGAGGGGAAGAGAGGAGGAGGAGCGAAGGAGGAGAGGAAAGAAGGAGAGAAGAAGAGGAGAGGAAAGAGGAGAGGATAGAAGGATGAAATGAAAGAATGAGAGGAGAGAAGGAGTAGAGTAAGAATGCGATGCGAGAAGGAGAGAAGGAGGAGAGGAAAGAAGCAGAGAAGAAGACTATCGCCTTCAAGCTACCACACCAGCCCCCCCCACGATTTTACGACCCTACTTGCGGCCCGCCCCGTCTCCAAGCAACCACGCCCGACAATCCCCAACCCCCACACACCCCACCCTTCCCCCCATCCCCTCATCCCCTTCCCCGGTTAGGCAGTCGTTATGCCTAACATCCAACATGCCTCTCGTACCCCCCCAAGCCTTGGCCCCTCCCCAGTATCATGGTCGAGACATGGGATCGTGGCCAGAGCGATGAGGCTCACGATGACGGTAATTATGATGCATGCCGCAAACTGCTGGGTGTGGGTGGACAAGGGACGGTGGGAGACAGCGAGCTGGCGGGGAGAGAGGATGGGGGGGGTGGGAAGGAGGGGAGAGGAGGATGGATAGGCTGGGTTAGGAGAGAGGGAAGGGGGGGAGGGGACAGCGACTGGTGGACGGAAGCCCGCGGGCGAGAGGTCCGCTCTAGGTAACTGCTACTGAGACGAAGGGAGACATGCACGAGAGAAGAAAAGGAGAGGTCGAGAGAGCAGACGGGCAGAGAGAGAGAAGGGGAGAGAGAGAGAGAGAGAGAGAGAGAGAGAGAGAGACCGAAGGACAGAGAGAGAGTTTGTGCGAGGAGAAAAGAATCAAAGGGAGAGCTGGGGTGAGAGGGTTCGCGGTAGGATAGCATATCCAACTGGCGAGTCGATCTACGGCTTCCATCAGGTTTAGGGGAGGTGTGCTACCAGGCCAGATTAGGCCTGACTGGGCTGCCACTGATCTCTTCCAGAGGTGCTGCAGGCTGACAAGGAAAGAGAAGGCCTCTTTGTTTGGAACTGGCCCTGGGTGCTGGGCGGGGGGCAGAGTAACCCGACTCCCTTCCCAGCTGGGTGGAGACGGGAGGTTTTGAAGAGGGACTAGGGGCTGGAGTTGAGGCTGGTCCCAAGCCAAGCAGGCCGAGGCTGGGGAAGAGATTGGGAGCTGAGAGATGGGGGGGGGGCGGGGGCTGGAGACGAGAGGCCTGCTGGCACACAGGGACGGGACTGGGCCTGAGGGTTTTAGAAGGAGGTGGTCGAAGGCCCCGTAACCGGGCAGAAAAGTGTCTGAAGGGGGGGGTCTGTAGGAATGTCCACAGAGGTCTGTAATCGTGCTCTTGAAAGCCAGATGGTAGTCTACTGTCATGACGCAAACCCTTCCCCTCTAAAGCATGCACCAGATGTGGAGCGTCAGCAAACACACATGCTGGCCACCGCCAGACCAAGGGTCGTCTCCCTTGTTTGTGTAGGTAGCAAACGCGTGTGTGTGTACCTTGCCCTGGACTCGTGTGTGTGTGTGTCTGTGTGTTTTTGTTTGTGTGTGCAGACTCACTGATGAGCTGATATACACATACACACACACACGTTTGTTTTGGACCTAGTCCAGGATCCAAAGCCAGACACTATCACAGCACAGGCATTGCCTCATCCTATCACACGGCTAGATTACATCCACAGTCCGACCCTTAAGGACTGACGACTGACAGACACCAGAACAAAGTGTCACTTAATAACAGATTAGCAACTCTGGAAAAAGAACCATAAACGCGTCGGTTAGCTGGCTAGCCTGGCCCATGTGCATGTCCCTTCGTCGGGGGAGAGGAAGGGAACGAGCTCCAGGCCAAGGTCCTGGAGGACTTCCAGTATCTGGGACTTAGCGGGGGATCGACTGCAGAGCGTTGTCCAGGCCCGGGGCTAGGAGTCTGGCTATGGTTTGAGGAGTTTGGGGGAGGGAGTGAGGGGCCTGAGGGGTATACAGTGGGGTTTGGGAGGGGCTATGTGGGGGTGGAGGGGACGGAAAAGACCTGGGGAATGGAAAAAAAACAACACAGAAGCCAACTAGAATCTCCTCCCATACAACGCATGATATGGGTGCTTCAGGAAGTTAAAAAAAGGGATCAATCTGACAGGTCGTGTTTTTGAGGCATAACACCTGGTCAGTCCTGTCTGCTCCCTCGCCTGCCTTTCTCTCCCAGGGTCGAGGGTGGGTCACAAGGACTCGGGGCTCACCATGCCCTCTTATTGGGTCTGGTGGGGTGGGGGCGGATTCTAACGGAGAGTACGAACAGTAAACATCCTTAAAACTCCTAACTGACCTCACATCCTTCTTGCCCAGCCCTCCCCTCCAAAGTTTGCTCAAGCTCTCTCCATATCTCTCTTTTCTGCACCTCACTGGGGTCCATCAAAGGTCCTGTTCCTTCGAATCAAGACTGTTGCCACTGAAAAGCTAGCTCATCCAAGATGTGGGAAGCTGGTGTTTATGACACATCTGGTTAAATTAAGGTTCAATAAAACTGAAAACAGTTTGTACTAGTACGATGTATCCCCACACTCACCGTACAATGCACTGGATCCAAACAGGATGTTGTGGAGCTTGGGAGAGATTGAGGCCAGGCAGGAGAGTGTGTGTTAAAAATAATAGAGTACTGTTGTGGATTCTGTCACGGAAAGTTTGCGAGTGGAGGAGCGGGGTCAGAGTTCAGAATGTGAGTCATGCCTTTATTACCTTTTAAAGATCTTGCCATAACACTGTAGGGGAAAGAGAGAGAGAGATAGAAAGAGAGAGAGACAACGAAGGAGACATGGGTGAGAGAAATATTGGGAGAAAGAGAGGGGGCAGAACAAAAAAACAGACTGTGTTATGACTAATGTCTGGAAGAGAAAACGCCGCCCCGTTTGCCACTCTTCCCCCCACCACCCTCTCACTATTTCCAGTCTCTGCTCTGTCACACTGACCTCTTCTCCCTCTTGTCCAATCCACCCCTCCAAGGATTGCTCAAACATTCTCTCTCTTTCCCTCTCTCTGTCCCCCTCCGTCTTCCCTACCCTCTTCCCCTCGCTGTCTCTTTCTCTTTCTCTAGAAGAGAGAGACAGAGGAGAGCGAGAGAGAGAGAGAGAGAGAGAGAAGGAGAGAGAGAGTAGAGAGAAGAGAGAGAGAGAGAGAGAGAGAGAGAGAGAAAACTTCCAGGAAAGACCTTAGAAGGCCGCAACCTGAACTCATTCGGACTCGCTGAACGCAGCTTTGTTCCAGTGTGTGACGAGGTTCTGAAACTCTTGAACACGGAGGCTTAACTTTGCCATAGTTGAAAGCACTTTTAGTCAGTCACTCGGAGAGCAAAGGCACGTCGGAACGTTAAGAGGGAGAGAGAGCGAGAGGGAGAGGAGTAGAGGGGGGAGAGATAGATGTAGGGAAGAGAGGGAAAGAAAAGGAGAGAGAGAGAGAGAGAGAGAAGGGGAGAAAAGAGGTTTTCAAGAGACTTTGGCAGGAGTCTCAACAGGAGCAGACATTCCGTCCCGTCCCCCCGCACCCCCCCCCGTCCCTCACCCCTTCTTGGGTCCCAACCCACGCTCTGCCTCGGAGGAGAGGTAATGGAGATGTGAAGGAGAAGAAGAGACTGTGAGGAGGAGGAGAGAGAGAAGGGAATGAGGAGGGCGAGCGCAAGAAGGGGAGAGGGAGGAAGAAGGAGGGGTGAAGGGTTAACTACGGCGTTGGAAGCAGGAGAGGAGTGGAGGCGATCAATGTGTATGTGTGAATCTGTGGAGGGAGAAGAGTGTGTGTGTGTGTGTGTGTGTGAGGGGGGGCGTTGACATTAGGGTAAGCAGCTAGGAAACGAGCCCCAGGTGCCACTAACGACAGACAAGGTACTGGCGGGTTAGTAGCATGCAGGCGTGCCCATGGACTGTTCCTCAACATCTAACCTTATCGCTCAGCAAACGTTACGCAAGACACCGTAGTGAAAGTCGTGTTGACAGTGTCGTATGACACCGCGTTTCCTGTGCAACCATCCTCCTTTGAGGGACTGCAGCCAATGCATTGGAGTCAACATCCTGGAATCGCCCATGCATCCACACACAGAGCTCCATTTAAATGGGAGAGAGAGAGAGAGAGAGAGAGAGTCTGATGAAAGTATGAGGGTAAAGAGAGAGAAAGGTATATTTAGCTGCTCCGCAGAGCTGTTGGGCTCCTGTGGGTTTGCAGTAATGACCCGTCACACACAGATTACTAGCTACCAGAAAGCCCCAAAACCTGAAAGCCTAGATTCAGAATGGAACCAAACACAGCCTTATTTATTTCCAGAAAAGTCAGTTGAACGTCGCAGACTTGTACGGACGTAAATTTGTGATGATGTAAGAGGAAGTTCCCAGCTGAAATAGTTGATTTCAATTTCCTGGTTATATATTCCTGATTACTGTTATTACCGATTTAAGTCTTTCGATTGTCAGTTCTTTCAATTCTTTCAAATGGCTAAACCCATTTATGATAAGCCTACACAGCCTATTTACCAGGTCTACCCATTCGCATCAATGGTTCATACCAGTGTTACTAGGGTTGAGGTGAAAATCCTATGCATTTGAATACAGCCGAGCATGACAGGAACATTGAGTTATAATGGATATAATGGATGACTGAACAAGGAGGAAGATGATTATTTCCTCTCCTATGTATCCCTAGCACAAAAACACACACACACACACACAAACGACACATTCCATACTCCCATGAACACGTACAATCGACCGTGAATCCAACCGGTTCTTTCGCCACCAAAGTAGGGTGGGTGGGGCGGGGGCTGGGGATCAGTAATATGGAATCTTGTGACTAGAGGGCAAACAGGACTACATTCTCTAGGTGTCATCTTGACTTCTGAGAGATGAGACACTTTGCCGCTTTAAAGAGCTCGGCAGGCAGACAGACAGACAGACAGACAGACAGGCAGGCAGGCAGGCAGACAGACAGACAGACAGACAGACAGACAGACAGACAGACAGACAGACAGGCAGGCAGGCAGGCAGGCAGGCAGCGACTCGTTTTTCTCCACTGTGCGCGGCGAGAGCGCTTTTCTGCTCTTTCTTCTCTCTGCCCGACCTGTCGCTTGAATCCTGAGAACCACCCAACAGTGGGTCAACTGTGAGCCCTCTGCCGCGGCGGCTAGGCTATCAGAATCTTGCAGCTCTGGGACATATTGACTGACCAGGGCTGAGCTGAATGGACGGATTCAAGCCATGAATGAGAACATTCAGAGCACATCTTGAACGACTTCGGCAGAGCCGTGTGTGTGCGCTGCGCTGCACATGTGTATACCAGATGACTGTACCTCCCCAAACAGACAGTCCGGCAACGCCACACAGACAGGCTTTTCATGAGAGAGAGAGAGAGCAGAGAGAGAGAGAGAGATAGAGAGAGAGAGAGAGAGAGAGAGAGAGAGAGAGATAGAGAGTATAGAGAGACAGACAGACAGAGAGAGAGCGAGAGAGAGAGACAGAGAGAGAGAGAGAGAGAGACAGAGAGAGAGAGAGAGAGACAGAGAGAGAGAGAGAGACAGGGGCCTTTCTTGGAGCAGGCTGCCCTGCCCCAGTGGAGAACAGGCACAGCTCTGTAAACACACACATGCGGCACACACAGAGCAGCAGAGTGTCAGCACTGTTTGACTAGCAGGGTGTGTGTGTGTGAGTGTCAGTGTGTTTGGGCCCTTTTAAAAAGGTGGGTAGCTTGCCTGCTGCTAATCAGCATTCCCAGAGTGGAAGCATATGCTTGACACCACAGAAGACTTTCCCTCTTGCATGACTGTCGTCACAAAACCAGCATGTCAAGGTCATCCGGCTCTCACTAGCCCCCAGAAAACCGGAACAATCCAAAGTGTCTAACAGATGTATAGACCCACTGACAGGTGTACGGTGAATTGTTGAATCAGAGTCACTTGTCTTTTCATGTAGGGTCAGTAAACAATGGATAAGTTAGACACTGTAGAATCTCGGTTTGCCTTCGATATATCGCATTAAACACATTTTACGGGATGCTGGAAAGGAGGGAGGCTGAGGATGGAGTTGAGGCTGGAGTTGAGGCTGAGGATGAGGCTGGGGAGGGGGGGCTGGAGCTGGAGCTCAGGATGTGTAGGGCTGGGGGCTGAGGTTGACAGGATTGGACGCCATGTTGTTTTTTGTTCAAGGAATTAAGACTGGAGAAAGGGTGTGTGTATGTGTGTGGGGGAGTGGGGGCGGAGGACGAGGCTGGGGCTGGGGTTCGAGGCTGACTAATGTGGAGGCCATGTTGGTTTTGGGCATACAGAGGGGGCTCCTGTCGGAGTGGGGGATGAGGGATCTGGGGGTTGATTGATGACCCTGACATTTCCTGTCATCGGCACAGTGCTAACTGGGAACTGCTCCACAGAACCCTATGATGATTCTGGGCAGCGAGATGTCAGGATCATCATTCAAAAGGACTCTGGAATCCAGAAGCAAATGAACTCCGATGATCGGATTTCAAGTCAAGCCCTGGGAATTTGTATGACATTTTTTTACCAGTAAACTTGTTAACATTTCCTCAAGCTATCATTTTACAAGCAGCCTAAGCTAACCCAGTGGACATACTCAGAGGTGTGGACACAACACAAGACCACTGACAAAGACCCCGGCAAGCAGAGCTGCTAATATACTTACAGTAGCTAATCACTAGACCACAGTGTGTGTGACCTGACACAACTTGCTGAGCTGAGTAAAAGGGATTTGGAGACCCTTCCTTTCAGACATCGACCTCCAATAGCTGGACTAGTAAGCCTGTTGCCAGGCAGAGTACAACCCAGGACTAGTGCGAGACAAAAGACGACACCGTACGGCTGACTAGCGATGATATCTAAAGCAAGCAAGCACCGAAGCAAGTGACCCGACCTTACTGTCGAATAAGACACTTGAGGCATCAAGCTGTAAAGTTGTAAAGAGCCACGATTTGAATGCAGCCGTATCATTGTTTTCTGCTTTGAAGGCCTGCTGGTATCTGCTCGTGGTTATCTGTCTGGGCCGAGACGCTGATTCGAAGGAATGGTATGTATGCAAAATAGACTACACACCTTGAATATGGTGTCACTTATTGTATTGAGGAACCTGAAATACAAGGTATACAAGGTACAGTACACTTGAGGAGAGACATGCGTCCACAGTTGATGGTGGAAGCAGACATTGCACCCACACACACACACACACACACACACACACACACACACTTCTCCATCCATCTCAAAGGAGATGGGTTACAGCTGAAAACAGTTTGCATTGTTGTGTGGAATGCCATGTCAACAAAAGCTAAGGGGTGAAAGTGAGAGTGTGTGTGTGAGAAAGAGAGGTGTGTGTGTGTGTGTGTGTGTGTGGGGGGGGGGTAGTAGGGAGGGTTTGCCCTCAAACCCAGGAAGGAGAGGGGGAGCACTGGAGATGGGGAACAAAGGCATCGCTCTGTTCTCATGCCATCCGAGAATATCAACCTTTCCTCAGTCCACACACACACACGTGTGTACACTCTGCTGCCTCACACACACTTACGACCTGAATTCCCTCACTCGCAGAGCCTCACTGTGCATTTCGCCAAGTCAAATCCACCCAACAAAAACAACATTGATCGATGTCAATGTGTAAGCACAACCGATTGGACCTCTGCATTAATGTTTGAAACTTAGTATACATTTGTTGGGCTTTGCCCTTGCAACAGTAACCAGATGTACAACGTCTGTATATTTCAGTAGTGTGTGAGTCTCATCCTGTGAGCCAGCTGGATGACCCCTATAAAACACACGCGCGCACACACACACACGCACACACACAGGCCCATAGCTCCCTCTAGAAGCGGTAATGGAACCCATACCTAACGCAGTTACATAACTTGAGAATGCTTTCCGGGCAATATGGCACGACCAGTTGGGGAAGTTTAGCATCAAGTATTGACATCAGTTCAATCTTTTGCATGTCACTTTGTGGGTTTCAATTGACCCAATGTGTTTATAACGTCATAAAAGGGAGTCTATGCAAAACATATTTTAACTTACAGGAACTATATATAAAACTTTACTTCAAACAGCAATCACTTTTTTTTCCCTTTTTCTATAGGTTTTTGTCTGTATACCTGAACCCCTTCAACAATGCTTAGGAGTGCAGGTTGTCTAAATAATCGGATCATCATTGACTCTATGTCCATCCGCTCGAGATCTAAGCTCATCAAGTAACACATCGATTACAGACTTGTAGCAGTGTGTGGGATTTGACAATAAAATATGATAATGCGGTGTTTTCCATCACAATCATCACTTACGGTGCTAAACAACACATTGTCGCTCTCTCCGCCTTCAGACAGCTCGCTCAAATTCCGATCCCAATGTAAAAATGACTCACTACTGTCCAATATTTCCATCCTTCACGACCTTTAACGCTGTCTGACTCACGATGCGCCCTAGATGCACAAAAACCACCACTATTGGTCCTTGAATGATACTTTCTTGTAGCGGAGATGGAGAAAAAGACTCCTTCGTAGAGTTATCAATAGCAAAATGTTGTCAACAATTTCTTATCCGTTTATGAGAAGTTACTAAAACTTGGGAGAGGGAGACGGAGTTGCTCCTCCGTTGCAACGCCGTATTGCCACCGTCCAAAAGCTTTACTCCAAATGACAACGGTATGCGGTAGGCTATACAACATACAGTGTTCCTTGTTGCGTCTTGTTTATTTCCTTGGCGTAGCCTACAGTTCAAATGACTTTCCTCTTTTCCTTAATGCAGTTCGCTCGCCACCACCAGCCCAGACCGACAGGAATGTAGGGGGCGTGGAAATAGGTGGAGGGACCGACAACGAATTATTTTAAGGAAGAATTAATATGATAACCTTGTAAATATTCAGGCAGCATCTCTGTACTGCAATTGATATATAGAGGAATTGGCACTTTCACATAAGCCAACTAGTTAAACAATTCGATAGAGCTATCAACATTAGGGATGTGGGTGAATCCACAAGTTCTACACAGCGGGTAAGATCCGCCCCCCAAACATGTAGATCGGACCAATCAAGCGATTTCGTCTCTTCAACATCTTCCTAAACACATTTCTAGACAGTGTTTGATTGACAGCCCAGGAGACCAACAAGATCCAATTTAGTCCGAATGTTTTAGATTGACAAATGGGGAAGCCAATTAAGTCACACATGCAGACTCATTGCAACGAATCCGATAGCGACAAGAATACCTTTCAGTAAAACCCGCCTCCGTAGGCATGCATTGCAACCAATGAAACACCTCTAAAATATTACAACGGTCAGCGCGAATGTTCAGCTGCACTTTCCTTGCAATTCCCATGATAACGTTCAGTGAAGGCATTTGCTGCTTACATGAAGCTTATGTGAAAAAAATACTTAGCATTCTCCACGGAAATATTTGGTTATTAAATATGTACACGTTTTTGAAAAAAGATTATATTATCAAAATGATGCATACAAGGAAACTAAACTACAAGTGAATAACGTTGAATAACAAATACCAGTCCTAGAGATTTCAGTGAATAGAATTTCGAGAAATGAAAGCAATATAATTCAACACACATTCCACCTCAACGGAAGAGATTATTGAGATACTGAAAACAAGATGGTGTGTGAGGAGGGTTAGGGGCAGGAGAACAGAAGGTTAGGGGCTCTGTAAAATAAACGTCAACGGAACCATCGTACATGACGATCCCTCGGAGGCAAACAAAGATTAGGGGGAAGTTGACATGAAGCAGGAAATAAGGGTGAAGAAGAAAATACAGAGTTGGAGAAGCTTCATTTACATTGTCAACAACAGTGACCGACAGTGATTTCTTGTGTGGGACTCCAAAAATTCTCCTGGTAATACATGAGATACAATACTCCACTGAGTAAAAAGAACAACAAGTGTAGATACTACAGAATAGATGAAGGGCATAACTAATTCGTTACAGAACAGGGCGTGTGTCGACACGTTTCTTTAATGCAGAGATGCATTCTGGATGTCCCTTTTCAGTCGCCTCTTAAAGAGGTCACGGTGTCACGGCATATTCGGTCCCCCTTGGAGTGGATTATGCAACTCCCAACTTTGTATCCATTGTAGAGTGTTAGTACAAAAGCATCTTCTGACTTGCAGACGGTGGGGGTGAAGAGCGCCCTTCAGGATCGATCTCGAGCGTTGTCACTCAAGAAGATAATATTGTCTCAGAGAGAGGAGAGAGAATAGAACATTAGTTCAAGGGCCTGAAAGAAAATTATGATGACAAAGCTGCCACACTGCAGAGGATAAATGTTGTGTGTGTGTGTGTGTGTGTGTGTTGGCAGACCTGCGATGATGGTGGTAGCTTGACGCCTCACGCTGTTCTTGTCCACATACTCTCCGTAATCCAGCTTTCCTTCCACGAGGACCCTGGACCTACAGCAGGTGGTTTGCGCCACATTGAAAAAAAACACGCGCGAGATAAGTGACGTGGTAAAGCCATTCCTACCTCTGGTCATGGGGTCTTACGTTGCATCCTTTTTACAGTGGAGCAAAAACAAGGCGTTAGCCTATCGAAGACCACTAGGGTGAGCTGAAAAGCTGGGCGAAGCACACATACCCTTTCTTGACGTACTGGTAGGCCACATCTCTGAGGCCAGGCTTGAACACCGACACGCGGTGCCATGTTGTCTTCTGACTGACGTCACCTGTAGAACAGACCATAATATGACTCTCCCAGTCTCCTCACACACACACTACACACACGTGCGCATATACTGTTTAAAAGGTCAATACACACCTGTGGGGGTCGTCTCTCCTTCGCCGGTGCGCCACATCTCGTTGGTCGCCATGGAGAAAGATGGTGACGGGGTTGCGTCCGTCCACCTGCCTCATGACTGGGTCCTGGCCCACGCGGCCCAAAAGCTGCACGCGGTTAATCGCTGTAGGAGAGGAGCGGGGCATACACATCACACACACCATACCGGCTACTGAAAGATGGCAAGATCCATTTACCTTCACCAAAATAGCCACTGCCTGATTGCCAATTGATCAAAGCTCACAATGAGTCAACCATCGATACTCATGCAACAGACGAAATAACGGAAGCCTTAAACTTAAAACCAAGGGGAAAACACTCACATCTTTCCAGGATGAGACTGGCGTCTGTGGTGCTGTGTCTGACCAGCTGTCTCAGTACCTATAGGGAATCGCAGACAAAGAACCACACAGTCAGTACATATGTAGTACTTTTACAGACATCTCTGAAATGAACATGATTAACGCTAGCTTTCACTGTCTGGAGCATACGACGGAGGGACTTTTGAGATACAAACGGCGAAATATAGGGCTACAACTCACCTGTGCTGTAGCGCATCTCAACATGTTTTCTGTGCTGGATGTCTTTGGAACGAAGATATGTCTGTTGAAGACATTGGGGAACAAAACGTCGATAATTCTGATGTATGCATCTGGTCATTTTAAAGTTATTTATTTCTGGCATGCATGCTAGGTGATTTAGCTGGTATGCATGGAACGTCATAAGCCTGCTAACGTTCGTAATTTGTCAGAGGTTAGTCAAACAAATTCAGGTCAGTCGACTATATCTAACTACTATACTTAAAATATTGTTAAATGCGTCCAATAAACAATTTTGCAATGACCCTATAGCAAGTGGCTAACATTGCTAGTGCTGGTAGTAGTGGCAACGAGGTTGAACTAGCTGGTTAGCAACTATCCTACATACATTTTTTAGCTAGTACATAACATCTTTAAGTAGCCGATGGGTATTTCTTTTGAAGCCAAAACATTTTGTTCGGGTTTATACCTCCTGTATCGTTATACATGCTAAACAGAAATCTTAAATGAAACTTACGAGTTGCAAGACTTTGAAGAAGATGCCAGTAACCTCACGCTGTTTCCGTTCCGTCTCCAAAATGAGTCGGACCGGGGTATCGGCACAACATAGTTCCGCTCTTAACCAACAACATTGTATTTGTTGTAATTTTGTATGTTCATTGTGTACACATTGTGTGCATAACTTTACACAACATAAAACCTGTCTCTAGCATATTTTTGGTGCATTTCTTTCATAAATAAACATGGACTTGCATTAAATCATATCTTTATTTCAGGCCAAAAGAGTGAGTTCCATAAAGCCTTTGATCAGTCAAATCACACCCTAAAAGTGATATTTATTGCACAAAAGCTGAAATATATGCAGAATATTATGCCCAAGTAGAACAATGATGAGGACCTTTTGTGAAACATGACTTGACATAATGTCATCCAGTCCAATACTGACTACATTCAAAACACTCATAAAGTGAGAAGTGCGGTTACTTAATTCATACCGATTTCAACAAGAGACTCTCAGTCCCTTCATTCGCCATTACATGACATCATTTACCTGAGAACAAGACAAGGCCTTGTGCAGAAGAGATGTGAAAAGTCACCACTCCCGTCCAGAAGAAGTCACAGACGCACACACACACACACACACACACACACCCCTCCCCTCACACACACCCGCCCTACTGCATGTCCACACAAAGGCACACTGTGGCCTTTGCCCAGTGCCTCTCAGAGTGATGGAGAACATACACTAACTGGTACCATACGCTAGCTGCTACAGCTCCTGCTAACACATAGGAGGATAAGTCAACATGCTGCACAGGTGTGTGTGTGTGTGTGTTGTCTTTGTACACGACTACATATAATATACATATCAGTGTGTGTGAGCACGTCTCCAGAGGGTGCTTCAGTTTTTCATGAGTTCTGCAGGATGATTCCCAGCAGCTGGGATACAAGGCGTCGGGCCGGTTGACTTATGGGGTAGTGGGAAGGCAGTTTCTCCTCCAAACAGGACACCTTCACGTAATACCTGTAGAAGAAGAACATGCTAAGACAAGTCGCCATTGAAAGGGTGCATTACCGCCTAGTGGCCAACATGGGGTGTGACAGCACTGTTCCTCGAGGGACGTTCTGTTAATTTAGTGGAGCCAGGGTTAACCCAACAGCTCATAGTCCAATTAAGAAACACGTGGACGAAAGCCACACGGCACGATATACCCAATCAAGTCAAGTAACTGGTTTACAGTCTCCAGAAACAGTGAAAAGCAAGGCCTTAGCCAGGAGACACGTGTGGATGGATGGAGCGGGCTCCTCTCACCGGAACTCCTCCCGGTACTCCGTGCGAAGGTACAGGCCCAGTGGGGAGCTGCACTGGAGACAGGCCAGCAGAACCCTGCAGCGCTGGTACACCAGAGCGGCCTGGGCCGGGCTCAGAGGGGCTTGGGGGCCAGACAGAACCAGGACCACCTGCTGGGCCTGGGAGCCCATGAAGGACCTCTGGAGACGGACACAAAGGTCGAGATTTAGTCAAGGCTTAGGGGTACGGGACTTGATATTGTACTGTACAGTCATGACTGTTTGGCAGATTGTAATAGTCTTCATGATAATAATACTACAACTATTAAGGTGTGATTTCTTAGAGACGAGTCATTCACATGAAGCATGTTTTTTGTTTTTTTTATCTCGACATCTCCCCAGAGAGGTCCGGGGTTACACACTAGGCTAAATCTGTACAGAGAATTTGATCAATAATCCTAATCTTATATATATATTGGATGTGATCTATTGGATGTATTGGAATATTGGATGTGGCTGAGGGAAGGAGAGTAGCTGTACCAAGGCTGGATGAGGCTGCAGAACCTTCAGGATCCATCCCACAGTGAGGAAATGCTCCAGAGACCTCAATGTCCGGCTGGCCTGCAGCAACACACATCCACATCCTCTGTCACGGGTGGCCATAGATTCATCTACGAGTCTCTGTGTCTGTCTGTCTGTCTGTCTGTCTGTCTGTCTGTCTGTCTGTAGCTCGATAATCTAGAGAAACGCGCGCTGTATAAAGTTGAAATGTGATGGGGGAATTGCTCAGGACCCAAGGACGTGCAGTGTCGAACATGTTTGGATGAGGAAAAAAAATATATAAACATGTTAAGCTACACTAAACTATGGAGCCATTGACCTCTCCGGTATCCTTCTCTGTGGTAGGATACACTCCGAAACCTAAAGTATTGAATTGAAACGGGCAGTGCACTAGCAATGGTGACGTATCTTAAGACCAACTGGAGCTGAGTAGGAGTGACCCTCCCAGCATTGTGTGGTGTTCTTGGGGATGTTTGTGCTTGGGAGTGGGAGGGGTCAGGGGTGAGGGTTTACCGCGGCGCTCTCTTCTTGACACAGCACCACCAGCTCAAACAGTAGAGAGCAGGCGGCATCCAGATACTCAGCTAACAGGCCCTGCAGCTGAGAAACACACCACGGAAGAAAACCTTTACAGATATCTCACATGCGAACCATTAGAAAAAGCCCCCCTGCACACACAAACACGCGTTTCGTTTGTGTGTCCGTATCTATCTGACAACACACAGTACTTTCATACAGTACGACATTCTGTATACACATTCTTGTTCAGTGAAATGATGAAAGCAATATATGAAACCATGCACATATGGAGTGTGTACAATTGAGCGTACGACCCATTCAATGCCCGCCCAGCCAATCCCTACCTTTGTGTGTGTGGGGGGGGTCTTGCCTCAGGTCTGGGGGGCTAAGTGCTGGTTCCTGGGGTGGGAGCACAGGCTCACAAACCATTGCCAGCAGCAGCCTAGCAGGCAAAGCACCCCTGCAGGGCAATACATACACACGTCAACTTGACACATGACATTTAAGAGAGAGAGAGAGAGAGAGAGAGAGGAGAGAGAGGAGAGAGAGAGAGAGAGAGAGAGAGAGAGAGAGAGATGAGAGAGGAGGAGAGAGATAGAGATAGAGATATTAGAGATAGAGAGAGAGAGAGAGATAGGTGATAGTGATAGAGGAGGAAATGAGGATGAGAGAAAATGTGCTCACTGTTTGGCTGTAAGCATGTTGAGGCGAGCTGGCTCGATCTCAGTTTCTCTGAACATCAAAGCCAGTGTCTGGATGATGAGGGTGCACAGCCTGGGGAACAGGACCAACAAGCAGAAATGGGACCAGGACAAGGACCAACAAGCAGAAATGGGACCAGGTCAAGGACCAACAAGCAGAAATGGGGCAAGGAAAAAGAGAAAGGGCTAGGTCGGTTTGTAAACACCAAAGAGTTTAATATGGGGAAGTATTGACTGACAACTCATGATTTAACCTTTCACCCAGCCACCAGCACATATGTGTGTGTGTGTGTGAGAGTGTGTGTGTGTGTCTGTATGTGTATCTACTAAGGATAGCCAACCAGTAATCTGGTTGTGTAAAAAAAAACCCAGCTTGAATACATACAGAGCCCAGAGAATCCTGGTTTGTACAAAGGAAGATTCCGGAGGTTAGACCAGGTGACACACTCACACGCACACTGTACACTCACAGCAGCTGATCGGCGGTGTGTCCTCCTTTACGGTTGGCATCGGGTGCCTGGCAGCTTCGAAGCGATTCTTCTAGCGTTCTGACCAGGAACGGACACAGGTCGCTGGACTACACACACACACAGCAACAACGAAAAAGCAAACACACACATGTTGAAACACATTTCCAAGGCACACACACAGACTCACACACACACGTGCACACATGACGGTGTCTGACCCTCCAGAAGAGCTTGCGGAGGGTGGTGTTGCGGTGCGCCGCCGTGCACAGCTCCTGGAGCAGCAGGTACCGGCCCTCCAGACTGACGCCTTCCTGAAGCAGCTCCCCACTCAGCTGACGGAACAGGTGAGCTGTACGCTCCCAGCTACACACACACACACACACACACACACACACATACATACATACATACACACACACACATATCAATTATATGTAAAAAAAATATATATATATATATACACCTCTCAA
>CAEFZP010000089.1:135000-196208 GCA_903064625.1 Mallotus villosus
CAGACAGACAGAAAAGAAGTAGCACTGACACACTCACACACACACACACACAGGCGTAGTAAAGTGGTCCCTCTGGTCTCAGAGGACATAGAGGAGCACCACAAGCTGCAGCTGCAGTGGCTTCCTCTCTCGTCCCACTGGCTCCCTTCACAGGAAACAGCCGGCTCTCGTTACTCACTGGCTGGCTTACTGGATAGTTTTCTGACTGACTGTCTGACTGGTTGGATTTCTGGCTAGTTGGTTGGTTGGCTTGATGCTTGACTGGCTGTCTGGTTTGCTGTTTGGCTTGTTGTTAGGTTGGCTGGCTGTATGTCTGTCTGACTGTCTGTCTGTCTGTCTGTCTGTCTGTCTGTCTGTCTGTCTGTCTGTCTGTCTGTCTGTCTGTCTGTCTGTCTGTCTGTCTGTCTGACTGTCTGTCTGTCTGTCTGTCTGTCTGTCTGCCTGTCTGTCTGTCCGTCTGTCTGTGAGAGACAGTGATTCCAAAAGGATCTTAAACACCTGAAGCAGATGGGATGAGCTGCCAGATGGGAGAAATAACAAAGACTCAGAAAGTACAGGTGACATAACCAGGTAAATCCCTGGATGCTAACAAAGTTAGCTGCTCCACCTAGCCAAGGTCTTACCCATTCTGGTTTTTCAACTGGCCTTAATTCAGGATATTTACCTAACAGCGAGTCACTTTGCATAAGGTTTGTTATCTGGCACAGCGCTGATTAGTGTCTCATTTACAGTGCCTGTCAAAAGTTTGGAAACACCTAGCCTTTTATCAGTTATGAGAGACACGTGCATTGCTTTTTTCATTGTTTTTAATGCGTGATTTCAATCTCTCAATCAATCACTCAACCATGGTCTGTAAGGCATTTAACCTGCATGTCTATAAAGAATTTGCATGTTGTCCAAATATTGCGTACGGTGACAGTTTGATTAAAATCATCCTACCATTATGACCTAGTTAGAAAAGGCTAAAAACGCACTTGTTCTGGGAGTACAACGGTACCTAGGAATGATTTGCTGGACCTGATGTTAGTTTCCTCCAGGAAAACAATGACTCTTATTGAGGGACTTGTTGCTCTTGTCGGTTAGTTGTAACTGATTTAACTTCTTGTACTCGCTTTGAATTATATTATTGTTGCTTGCTTTCCTACAGGTACACCCTTGCACTTTGAGGTTCATGTTGTTTAATTGTAACTTGTTTACCTACATGCTCTTATGTTTCTTCCCATTGGCACTTATTTGCTTTTCACAACGTATGTTTCATGTTTTGGCTACCTACAATGTTTTGGGGCTATCTCAGTGTTTATGATCATTGACCTATGCACTTTTTGTAAAGCTTTCTCTTGGAAGTCGCTGTAGTTTGTTGCATATAAACAATAAGAATATGCATGTCTCTCAAAAACAAGAAAAGACTAGGTGTTGCCAAACTTTTGACAGGCAAAAGTTTTGTTTCCATGAGAGAGGTTTTTAGATCAGGAAACCATTCAAGCATAGCAACTGGCCTCAAATGGGGACATTGGCGCACATCTCTGCTGACTTCAATTGGCAAATCAGATGCTTTTAAATTTGACCAAGATTGGGAAAGGCACACTTCCACATGCAACCTTTGTCAAGAGAAGACGTGTAACTTTCCTTTATTACTGAAAGAATGTGACCAGAAAGGATACAGGAAACCAAGCAGCAATTCCGATATTCTGCAGATAGTGAAGGAGAGGTCCCTCTCCACTTCCATCATTCATTTTTTTATCCTCTTTTTCAGGGAGAAGTCACAAAGAAACGACTGAAGATTCCCAAAATGTGACAGTTTAAAGGCAGCCATGTTTGTAGTTCAGTACGATCATGATCCGTGACCTGACCTTCGACCCCTGGTTCTTGATCCAGGGTGATCATCTCCAATCTCCCCTTTCATCCCACGTGGATCGCCAAAGGAGATCGCCTTAGATCACATTAAAGCATGCCCATACTTGCACCTGCACTTGCACACACCTACAGGTGGGATTACAGCCCCTGACCTCTGTCAACCTTCCAGGCTGCGTTTGACTTCCTCTACGAGCCTATAGGTCTCCATGCTAATGGCCCACGGTTGGCGAGAGTCGGGGGTCCAGGCTGGATCAATCAACAGGGAGACCAAGCTGCCAGGAGAAGCCTAGCATAAGCAGTTTATTTGGTTTTAAATAGACAGGATCAGCCGAGCGTCCTCCCGCCTATTATTAGAGAGCTGGAAGCCAGACAGGCCGGTCAGCACGCCGCGGATATATCCGCTGGCCAGGCCAGGGCAAACCTGGTACAGGACAGCGCTACACCTGTCCCTCCACCTGGTTCGTATAGGATTGTTTATGGATAAACGCAGTGTGGTGTCGTGTGTCTGTGTGACGCATTACGTTTGCTTCAATCATTTCCCGCATAGTTGCAGTCATTCAAACTTACCAGCTCGATCTCCCTGATGTGGCTGAAGTTGACGGCTACCGTCAGGGTGCGCGGAGGGTACTCCGCCAGGTACACGCAGTCATCACTCAGAACCACGTGCATAAACACCTTGTTGACGGTCTCGGAGATCACCACGCACGGCTCGTAAGCACGGATTCGCTCATACACCCCACGGTCAGTGTTCCTCTTGAGGAAAGAGTCCAGTTTACTGTTCCGCTTGCACAGCAGATTTCCCGCGCCTGTCCGGGCCATGGGCACGGGCATGAACGGAGCGCACCTGTCACTGTCATTAGATGATCACGAGCCAGCTAGAGACACTTTCTTGAAGGTTACCAGTTACAACATCCGCGGTATAGAACCCTATGTTTGTCTGGCGGGGAAAGTAACGGGAATTAGGCTGCATCCATGCTTGGAGGTGTCTGTCGGCGTTGTGGACAGTGCGCCCAGCGCATTGATAGATAACACCATCCTTCGCTCCCTTCAAGAGTTTGGCCTCATTGGCCAGGTATTAAGCTCGCCCCTGATTGGCTGACAGTCTTCACCTACTGTCTTACTTTCAATTATTTCGGTGTCTATCGCTGTCACGCATAGGTGCCATTGATGCAGTTCTCGTGCATTGTTGTCCTACAGCGGCATCCAGTGGTTGGAGATATTCAGACAAGAGAACATTATCTATCATAGCCTAGATTACCTAGTAATGTACCCCAACAAAACATGTCAAACACATCAAGCCCATACAAAAACGACAATGACGATGGTGTTAAATGTTTAATGTAAGACTGAATTTGAATTGAAGAGAAACTTGCCAGCAGTAGGCCTACAATAAATGAAGGAGTTTAGCATTCACAAAACGATATGTGCATGTCAAATGAAAAACCTCCAGTCCTAATACACCAAAACAGAGAAATTACAAATGACTCAGACATAGCCTGACTTGACTCCCCTCTGACTGTTCACTATGTGTTCTTCCCCCCGACCCTACAAGCACAGACGGCCTGTTTAGCTTTCATCAAGTAAAACATGGGTCCAATATACACGGCAAGTTTGGGGAAGGCAAGCAAGAGTTTTATGAGGAAACAGGCGTTGAATCCTTTACTAATTCGTCCATATTGGATTAAAACTAACGGCACTATCATGAGAGCGACTGGGGCGTACGACACAACGCTCGGCACCAGGACGATCAGGACGCTCCAAACGGCGCGTCTCCGGAGGGGCGTCGCGTCTCCCCCGCCGTGGGCCGGACTCTGTCGCCATAGCGCTCGGATCATGCTCCTGAGACACGCCACCATGACGACGTAGAGACAGGAGATGGTGACGACCAGCGGGATCATCAAGCTCTGGATGGGGCTGACGAACCCTGGAAGAGAAGAAGGTGTGGATCTAACAGGTCGAGGTATGTCATGTGGGACGAAGTCAACAAACACCTGGCTGGGGGAAGACACGCCTCCATTCCAAACAGACCTAAAGCCCTTGGCCACCATACCCCCTCAGACATATTTGCTACTTCGGAAAGCAACTCCCGTCGAAGCTTCACGGACCTTTTCGTAGACCTGAAAACATCTGAGAAGTACCGTCTCGTCTGTTTAATAGACAACGTCGTATAGGCTCTACCATAAGTTCTCTTACCTACGACGAAAGCTCCGACCGTGGTGACGGCCCACACCAGGGCACAGCAGGCCGCCCGGTTCTCCCATCTCCTCGCCCGGAGGTAGAGCACGGGCCGGGCCACGGCCAGGTAACGCTCCAGACACATGCACGTGAGAAACAGAGGGCAGCCCAACAGGTTGAACATGGAGAAGGCCTCGGATGTAGTAACCAGTGTGTCTATCACATGTTTGGTGTGGTTCTGGGGCTGGGAGGAAGTACTGGTCTGGTTCTCGGTCTCAGCCTGGTCGGTGATTGGGTTGGCCTCGTTATACCAGAAGTTATCGGCATATATGCACAGAGGTAGCATGAGTAGGTAGAGGATGTCCATAATAGCCAGGTTCAGACCTAAGACCTTTCTTAGACAAAGCAAACGAAACGTGTGTAATGGTAAAGCAAAAAAGATCCTGTTGCAAACCTGAAACCCTCACCACATACACAAACGTTTCAGCCGCAAATAGTCATTCTGATGCACAGTTAAATTCGACCTACAAATCATTCAGATCGTACATATTCAATGGCAAAAGAGTTAGAATCATTCACATCCAGATTCTTTTGTCAGCTTTCCAGCTCCATATTCTCCGCTGTCTTGGACATGCACCTGATACACGAAAGGAGAGATTGCTTGTGTGCGATATTGTGGTACAGACCTTAGAGACAGTCAATGCCTTACGTCCTTTCAATAGCAGCCACAGCAAAGCACCATTCCCAAACAGACCAGTAAAGACAATTACAATCTGTACCACCATCCAGCCTACATTTGGCTCAGACCTGTAACATTCCTCCATAATCTCTTTGAACGTTTGTCTCCGGGCATCCTGAGTGACATTGACCCCTTCAGTGTCAACGTCCATGGTGACTGATTCTCTTTCCTTTTCCTTCCTTTTCGAAAACCCTCTTTTTAATAGGAGTGGATCGTTTTGTCTTTCGACAATATCAAGTTTCGCCGTATAGGAATGATCGTTCCTTCTCACCACTCTATTTCTCCTCTCTTCATCCTCATTGACCTCTCACTGACCCTGTCTTCCTCGATCGGAGGCCCGTTCCCCACTGTCTCCCTCCTCAACGAGACTCAGGTTCGATCGTGACATTTGATTAAGTCCACTGGCACACACCCACTCGAATGGATATTGAACACAAGTATGAGTATGATTGGCAGCAACCAAATAAGCAGACACACATCGCACACACACCTGAAAATGATAAGTGACAGGAACCAAATAAGCAGGCGTATGATTTTCCTTGTAAATGCAAATGGATGCTCTCCAGTTTCATAGGCAGTGTTTTTAAGTGGACGCATCTCCAGTTCCCTCGGGACCCCTTCTCTGGATATTTACCTGCCACTCGGGTAACTCATCCCCCTAATCACTCATTTTACTGTCACAAGGGCAAACATAATACATTAAAAACACCCCTGTCATGGTTTTGATGCTTTAATGCTTGTACGGTTGTGTTTTTATCCACCGTGTTTTTTGGGGGGAGCTCAGAAGTGATTCTTCTGTTTGTTTTTGCGGGCGGTCATTCGTTGGTTTTATTTCCAAGTGAAGCAACTTCCCCTGTTGGTGAAGAAAAATATTGCGGAAGGTTTCTGGTTTCCACCTTCACATGTTCCCCTGTAGTCAAATGAGTCATGCTGGGTCCAACATGTTGGGAACATAAATGTAAAAAAGACCTTGAATGTAAATGTGACGAGTAAACTACACTCTAATAACAATGGTTTCACTGAACATCAATCTCTTTAATCTGTTTTAGATGGTGAACATTTCTGTACAACAGACATGAAAGTCAGAACATGGTTCTCTGCCCCTCGTCAACTCCTTAATGTTTATAAAGTGCAGGTTTTTGTTAGGGTGACTAACTAGGAGAATCAGAGTCTCCTACAATAGTAGAAAAAAATACCCTGGGAGAGATATGGAGACCTACTTTACACAGCAGTAAAGGAACATTTCAAAGATTTCTTTTTTAAGCGGTTAAACAAACTCAGGGGGAAATGATGATCATAAAGCTCGGAAACATGTCTAGATTAATACACTCCAAAAACGGCAATAGTCATATCATTTGATCCATTTGGACTGGACATTGTAAGTTACATCTTTGCTGGATTTTGGTCAAGTCTGTTGGCTCGTTGTCCTGCCATTCTTCAAAATCTTTCCAATGACACTGCCTCAACATTGACCTCCTCCTCATTTAATAAACCGTCAAATCATGTCTCCTTCATGACCGTTCCACCAATCAGACTACCGGCAAGTGAGGTTGCTAGATAAAACCCAGGATACCACAATCACAAGTTCCAATATTTAGTTCCGACAACAGACAAAGAGACGGGGTGATAGAAAGAAGACGTCACCGGAATGCAGGTTTGTAGAAACAGTAGAAAGGGAATCCTTGGTGAGAGGAAGAGGGTTTCAGAAAGAAAGTGCCAGAACGGAAGCTCTTCTCGTCCAGTCTATATTGTTTGTGTACGTGTGCATGAAAACACCATCACCCATCATCCTCTCTGCGGCAGGAGTGGCTGCCAGATCCCCAGCGTATCCAATCTCAGACCCACCAATCACACACCAAGCTTGTACCCTACATAGTACTCAACAATAGCGTACGAAGAAAATGCACTGTGTAGGGCTGCCGGACATTCCACCCATGGCCACCAGAGGGAGGCAGAGAGATGGGGGAAGGAGGAGCCGGGGTCCTTACTGCCACGGTCGCTGGGGGCTGTTGGGGTTGGGGTTAAGGTTGGGGAAGGCCGTGGTGGAGTAGGGGGCCATGAGGTGGGGCTGGGACCCAGCGTTGGATGGGGAGGTCGAGGGGGGCATGTGGAGGTAGACGGGGGCGGAGGGAGCCGTGGGGGTGGGCACCCTCTGGAGCACCATGTGGGGGTACATCTGGCTCTCGGAGCGATACAGTCCTGGTAGGGGGGTCTTCAGCAAGCTCTCCTGGCTCCTGGGTGGGGTAGAGAGAGAGAGTGCAGAAAGAGAGGCGGTGAGAAAGAGAGAGGAGGAGAACAGAAGACGTGCTCAGTGAATGCGAACACACCAATACAAAGTGACATAGTCAGCCAAGCCACAAGGCTGGAGTCTATCTGCTGTCTCATACGGCAGCTAGCATCATGCTGTTTAGAAGGGCGTGACGTAGGAGCGTTCATAACAGTTACTGTTACGTAAAAGATGAGGTTTTTTGTTTGTTCTGCAAAACCTATATGGAAATACAGCTTCCTTTTTTTCTTTATGATTCCAGAAATATCTATTTGCAGGCACACATGAGGCTGTTGGGAATCCTAAAACATTATTTTCAGGCTTCTTGAGGACTGTTTTCAGATTGTTTGATACAGCACTGTAACCAGGCATCCGGGAGCACCGTACCTCTGGTACCCGCGGTTCTCGTAGCCAGCCATGCCCCCCCGGGTAGAGGGGGCTGTCAGGGGCCAAGCGAGAGTCCAGATGCTGAGACAGGTGGAAGATCTTGGGAGGGGGGAAGGCGTCCCACTCCCCCTCCTCTCTCTCCAGCCAGCACTCACCCCGTCTGGAGCGCTTCTCCCTGCGCCTGTGATGTCATCATCATCATCATCGTCATCATCGTCATCTTTCCTCTTTCTATTTCAATACCTGTCATCGTTTTAGGAAAGTGTGTGTCTACTTGTGTGCGTCTGCGTGTGAGCCAGATGAGATGAGCGTCAGAATTATTTGGGGTGTGTGTGCGTGTGTGTTTGAGTGTGTGTCTGTTTATGTGTGTGTGTTTGAGTGTGTATGTGAGTGTGTGTGTGAGTGTGTGTGTGTGAGTGTCTGTGTGTGTGTGAGTGTGTATGTGAGTGTGTGAGTGTGTGAGTGTGTGTGAGTGTGTGTGTGTTAGTGTGAGTGTGTATGTGGTGTGTGTGAGTGTGTGTGTGTGAGTGTGTATGTGTGTGAGTGTGTGTGTGAGTGTGTGTGTGTGTTAGTGTGAGTGTGTATGTGTGTGTGTGTGAGTGTGTGTGTGTGTAAGTGTGTGTGTGTGTGTGTGTGTGTATGTGTGTGTGAGTGTCTAAGTGTGTATGTGTGTGTGAGTGTCTAAGTGTGTATGTGTGTGTGTGTAGCCTACCTCCCCCTGCTGTCTCTCCTGCCCCTGTCGCGTCCGCTGCGTTCCTGCAGGCAGCAGATGATGAAGGACAGCGACATGGCGAGGATGACGATGCCACTGACCACCGAGGCCAGGACGGCCACGCGCAGCCCGCGGTCCTCCGGTCTGGGGATGGCTGGGGGGCAGGTCAACGAGGACAGGTCAATGACGGAGGGGTTCAAACTGAGTGCATGTATATGCATTTGTTGTATGATGATATATTCATGAAGGCAATCCTTAACGTACTAATCTCACATGGTTTCACTTCGTAACGTTTCACGGATGATGTACTTCTTCTACTAATGCTTCTTCTATAAAATATGCCCAAGGCAAAAGCAAACTAAGCGGCTGCGTAGGGCCCCTGTGGCCACCAGAGGGCCCCCAAGAGCACATGAAATGACAGCTTAATTAAAAAAATGATATATATCATGTCAATGGTAATCATACAAATTTGGACGGGCCCCCAAATCATTTCAGCTTAAGGCCCATAAAGGCTTGGGCCGGCCCTGCTTCAGAGTAACTGTGTCCCACAGCAGGCACTTGTGCAATGTTAACACACCGTGGCAAACAATAGAAACGATTTAGAAGAGATTAACAGCATTAACTGGAATCAGATGGAGCGGTATATTCTTGCGTTGTTCCGTCGTTTGTGCTCACCCTCGCAGACTGGAAGGTAGTTGCTCCACTGCGGTTTACCCGCTCGTACGTAGCACGAGATCTTATCGCTGCCCACCAGCTGGTATCCCTCGCGGCACCAAAAGGCGAGCACCGTGCCGACCGAAACGCCGTTGCCGCTCTCGACATAAAACGAACCCCGGCGCGGTGGAAGCACCGATACACACGCCAGGCCTGGGAAACAGAGAGAAAGTGAGCGAGTTACGAGTTGGGAAAGACAGGAGGATCGTTTTGGAATATTAGAAGCCATAACAATTTTGTGAATGTATTGACCAACATGCTGCACTGTATTGGGATGGCGGGAGGAGGAGGAGGGGGATAGAAACAGAAGTCATTGGGAGCCAAGCTGACACGGCATGGAGGCTTAAAAGTACAGTTCTTTTTTCCAGGCACTTAGTTGCAATTCCTTGTCACTTTCACGTCCTTAATTCCTGTGCTGTAGCCTACTGGGCTATTTATGACTTTACAATGTAAGGGTCATCCAGTGATGGTGTTTTTGTTGTGTGTGTGTGTGCGTGTGTCTGTTTGTGGGAGTTAATGTCATGATTGCTCTAAGACCCTTAGAGCATGCAAGCTGCTCATCGTGATTAGAAATGACAGATGGGGGGATTTCTGCAGTGGTTCAGAGAGAGAGAGAGAGAGAGAGAGAGAGGGAGAGGAGAGAGAGGTAGAGAGAGAGAGAGAGAGAGAGAGAGAGGAGGAGTGAGAGAGGGTGAGAGGGAGAGAGAGAGACGCCCAGTAGAATATAAGCACATGCAAACAAACACGCGCACCACCATGTGGTACAAAAAGACATGCGCATATGTGGCTGTGCTCATACTTTCAGAACATATAAATCTACAGTCTCACTGTTTGTTGTCCCCAGTGAGACCTCATCCCTGGACCCCTCCCTGCATGGCTCTGCTGCATCTCCCTCCAGCGTCGGCCCCACACGCACTCCCAAGCTCCTGGGGCCTTTTGCATGTTGTGCGCGTCTGTTTGTGTGTGTGTGCGCGCGTGCCCATGTCCAGCTTACAGCGCTGAGTCATCATCATCGAGTTTAATCAGGAATGCAGCCCCTAAGCTCTCTGCTCACACTCCAACCACCCTCCCAACGCACACACACACATGCACACGAGCAGCTATTCCCATCGCCGCGTACAGGCATCTATAAGTGTCTTCAAATAACGCTATTTCTATTCAGTGTTTGGGATCCGACCTCACAACAGGAACAGAACGCAGCGTCTCAATACATGGAGAACCTCACTCTCCCTGCGTGGCAGAGTGAGGTCCATTGTTGATCTTTCTGTGTGGTTGACTTTGGCTGTTTAGCCAGAGCTCAGGCCTGTCTCGTTCAGATGGGGCTTAGCCGCGGGCTGCCATTCAGAGGGATAAGCTGCCCCGGCAATCCTATGGGCTGCCAATGCACCTCGAAGCCACCAACCTGGCAACCCGACTCCTTGACACAACAACCGTCTCTTTCTTTCTTTTCTCTCATCCCCTTTTCACTCTCTCTTTCTTTCTTCCCCTCCCTCCGGGTCCTGTCTGTGAGGCGCTCGGAATAGTTTTGTGATTAAATAAAGATTAGGTCCTTCATTAAACATTCATGTGGGCGTGCACACCCACACACACACACCCACACACACACCCACACACACACAAACACACAGGACTCTCCACATGCCTCTGGCCTGGACGGAGCCCACAGCGTGGTCCTACAAGGATCCCTGACCCCTCACACCTCCAGCCCTCTACCGTGACCTCCTTCTCTCCGTCACTCTGTCCATCCAGCAGGTCTATCCCTCGCCAGCTCTCAACAGTGAGCTAGCCTCCTGTCATCTGTCTTACACGGTTCTACTTTTTGTCGTTCGACGGAAGGTCATCTCGTTTGAAGACGGCAGCCTTGAACACATCAACGGCTTGTTTGCAATCTGCAAGTCATTCTCTTCCTGGTCTGTTGGGGCGTCATTCTGCTCTGCATTTAATCCTGTGGTCCCTCGCTGCCACTCTCTGACCTCACTAATGACCTAATCCCTTTAAACGCTCTTCTCCGTGTGGCGTGTAGGCCTACGTATGTGTACGCTCGCGCGCGCGTGCGTGTGTGTTTCCCCGCGAGTGCCGGAGAGTGTCATTTGCGATGCGCGCGTGCGTACGCGGATGATTCCTCTTAGCCGTGCATCGGTGATCCACCGGGTGTTTACAGCGCACGCCAACGGGGGGGGACGTCAGCGAGGAGCCGGAGGAGCTTTGAGAGGTGACAGAGGGGGCGAGAGGTGAAGGTAAACACAAATGTCCTTCATAAAGCCAACAGAGCCAAACGACCGCGGCAGGTTTCCCCCCCCGCCAAGGACGAAGGGATCGACGGCAGAGGCGAGGGAGGGAGAACGGCTCTGTCGTGAGCGCGGCGGAAGCGAGATCGAGAGTGGCGTCATTTGGCGTCGCGTAACGCTCTCTCGCGCCGAACGGAAATCTCTAGAACGCGGTCTAGAACGGGGTGGCAGTGGGTTGAGATTTGGTTCGGGGGGCGTCGAGGATTTTCTGTTTCTTTCCTCCCGAGCTCGAGAGCAGCGTGGACGTCCAAACCCTCACGGACGTCCAAACCCGTTGACCTCGGCTGTCAAGGGGCACGTCAGTGCGTTCGCTCTGCGATCCATCGATGGCACCATGGAAACCAAACTGAACTGAGTTGGAGAAGAACAACACCGGCGAAGACTTGCGAAACGCCCGTCCTCTAGAGACCGTGAGCCCCTCCTCCCCCTTGTCCTTGGGTCTGTGTCGCTCCAGAACGCCCAAGACCTCACATTCTGCTCTGTCATCACCAGAGAATCATAGCCGACCGGTGCTTACTGTAACTCTAGCTGATCAGGAACACCACCTGATCAATTCTGGGCCTCTGGACAAAATGAGAACTGGCAGCCAATGAGAAGCCAGAGGGGGTTTTGAAACTGCAAACAGTATAGGGCTGTGTCTCCTGGGTCTTTAGTGAGATGCTGCAGACGCTGCGCTGAAGGAAGCGCATGAAACAAAGAGGAGATGTGGATGGAACTGCAGTGGAGAGGACGAAACCACCTCAGACCAAAAACAACCTAGAGGACGCTATACACGTGCTCGAAAGAAAGCTAGATCTGGTTTGGCCTTCCGCAATATCATGGATGGCTCTTGGTTGTCTTAAAAGGCACAATGTACATTATTATTATTATTGTTGCTATTATTATTATTACTAGAAAAGACCCAAACATCTAATACAATTCCTACTTCGCAGTCACTCCTACTGTTCCACGCTTGTGACCTTGCTAATGTGAACTCACAACCAAACAAGGCTACTAAAAGCGTGTCACCGCCCCTCGACATGCTAACGACTTTATCAGTTTCCTCTCGAGCAAAGTGTACTGAGAAGGGAATGGTGGCTGAAGCATATTTGTCTGAAGTATATTTAGAAGGGAACGTGAAAGTTCTGGCGTGTGCTGAGAAGGGAACAGTAGTATACCCTGGAAAGTGTTTGGCCCAAGCCTGGAGTGTACTGGGAAAGGAACAGCCTATGTCCCTGGAACTGGGGTTTGACTGGGAAGGGTGCAGACGACGACCTGGAACGGGTTGACGTGTTTTACTGAGGGTTTCACATGCGAGGGAGAGCAGAGAGTCTGTGGGAAAGAGTTTGACGATGAAGTATTTATTCCCACTGCCAGTGAGGGCAACCGCCACTGTTATGAAACCAACTAGGCGCTTTTTAAACCTTTAAGGAGATTTGTAGCCTTTCTCTGGTGTGCGATTTGTCAATTTTTGGGTGTGGAAGGGGTGGGGGTGGGGGCCGGGGGGGGGCACGTGAGGTTTACACAGAACATTGTCATCTGCTGTGTTTATGCACGTGAGAGTAGGGGCTTAGTGTGTGTGTGCGTGTGTGCGCTCCACTGCTTGCTTCATATATATTAATGCAGACACCGGCACGATGCTCTATCAATGATCTCTCTCCAGAGTGCCCTGTAGACTGCATGGGCTATCTTTAACCGGGACACAACGGCCGCCACACGCATCCACTTTGACCGCAAACAGACAAACAAGCCGGGAACAAACCACTCGAGGAAACTTGAAGACAAAGACGGCACTGTTAGCAGACGAGAGTCGTAGCGACGCCGGCTGACACGCAAACTAACACAGATGAACTAAACACGTTACACACGACCCACACGCCAAACGTGTCAACAGAGGAACGGCCGATCGCGGTGTCAATGCAAGGGAGGGGTTTGGGGGGGGGTTGAAGCGAGGGACCCACCTGTGTAGTTGCTGGTGCTGGAGTCCGTCTGCGTCTGGACGTCCGTCTCCAGCTCTGCCCCGGTCTGGTTCTCCGGACCCCGCGTCGTCGCCACTTCCGTCCGCGTCTCCGTGGCGTTCCTCCAGTCCTCGGCTGTGGGAATCGGGGCAGTCCTTGGGGGGACGCTGGGGGCTGAGTGAGGTCCCCCCCAGCCAGAGCCAGGGAACAGGCCAGGGCCCACAGCAGGACCCGGAATGGGACCCCCTGCCTCAGGGGCCTCACTCTCCCAGACATGGGTGCAGGGGTGTTGAGAGTAGAAAGTGAGAGAGGAATCCTTGAGGTGAAGTTTTTCTGGAGCCTTCCTTCCTACTCATCCATGACCCGGCCCCCCCCGAGGGTCCTCGTTGGCCCCTCACCGTCCCAGCTCTCAGGGAAGCTCAGGGGTCAGATAGAGAGACAGTGAGCCACTGTGTTTCTCTCTCTCTTGTGTCCTCCGTTCTCTTTCGGTGTCCTCCCCTTCTCTCTCTCTCGCTGGTTCTTTTCACTCCCTCGGGGCGAGAGAGCGCTGTGCAATGTCGTCCGTGTCGCTGCCGCGCCGTGTGTGTGTGTGTCTGTGCGGGAGAGTGTGTGTGTGTGTGTGTGTGTGTTTGAGAGCGCGTGTGTGTGTGTGGATCGCACACCCCCCCCCCTTTCTAATCTGCTTGTCCCTGTACTCACTGTTCAGTCCCTCGCCCCTCCGTCACTGCAGCCTTGTTCCCCGTTTGCTCTCTCTCCCTTGATTCTTTGCTGCCTCTGTCTTGCCCTCTTCTCCCTCCTCTCTCTCTCTCTCTCGTCTCTTCTCTCTCTCTGTCTCTTTCTCTATCTCTCTCTCCCCTTCTCTCTTCAATCCCTTCCTGTCTCTCCCTCCGTTTCTCTCCCTCTCCTGTTCTCTCTGTGATCCCAGCCGAGGGCTGAGGTAGCTCTTGCGTAACGTAACCCTGCTCTCAGAGCTGCACTGTAACTCATGCGGTCTTAAATCCTGATATTCCTGGTCGCTGCTCTCTCTCTCTCTCTTTCCCCTCCCTCTTTCCCTCCCTCTCTCCCTCTCTCTTCCTTCCCCCCCTTTCTCTTCCTCTCTCTTTCTCTCTCGTTTCTCTCTCTCTTTCTGTTTCTCTCCCTCTTTACCCACCCTCTCGCTCTCTATTTCTCTCTCTCCTCTCTGTCTTTGTCTCTCCCTCTAGCCCTCTCCTCCTCTCTTTTTCCCAGGGCTGCTAAACAGCTGACGCTTGCTAGCACAGTGTAGTCAAGTCCAAGTGTTACAGATTGTTAGTGGCACTGAAGTGAGAGAGAATGAGAGAGAGAGGTAAGGGGAAAGAGGAAGAGAGAGAGAGAGCCACAGAGAGAGAGAGAGAGAGCCACAGAGAAATGTGGAAAGTGAAATCAGGTAGAACAATAACAGTTTGCATTGTGAGCTTCCTGCCTCACAGGTCATCGTCACCCCTGGAAATGGATTGCAGCAGATTTAAATCAATTGTATTTTATTTGTTTATATTCCTTATAGTTTTGCAGTTTTGATGCAAACAAACTTTGTATAAAAGCCTGCTGTCTTACTTCACTAAAGACTGCTGAAAGCTCTTCCCTTTTACAAGCCGAGTGTGTTGCAGTGGACAAATACAATTCTGGTGATAATAAATAATGTAGCCTGCGGAATAGGGCGAGAGGAGAGAGATGGAAGAGAGGAGTAGAGAAGGAGAGGAACGTTCATGTTCTTCTTTATCGCTCCATCCTTTCATAAGTGGCTTTCACAGCAGAGAACTAAAAGCTGAGAGTGGATGGAGATTCTCTCTCTCTCCTCTCTCTCCTCTCATCTCCTCTCTCTACTCTCTCTCTCCTCTCCGTGTCCTCTCCTCTCCTCTCTCTACTCTCTCTCTCCTCTCTCTCTCTCTTCTGCTCTCTCTTCTCTCTCTCTTATCTCTTCTCCCTCTCTATCCCTCTCTCGCTCTCTCTCTCTCTCTCTCTCTCTCTCTGGCTCTCTTTTCTTTGTCTTTCTGTCTCTCTCTCTTCTCTCTGTCTCTCTGTCTCTCTGTTTCTCTCTCTCTTCTCGGTCTCTTCTCACATCTCTCTCACTTTCTAGACTGTGCAGGAACAGCAAGAGGAGTTACTCTTTTTATAGATCCCTGCATCCATTATTCACGCCCACCAACACTAACTTCCTGACCACTGAGGAATCTCAGGTCTCTTTCATCTTGGACCGCAGAAAGAAGTGCAACGTAATACATGTCAATGAAAAACGACCCATTACATTAGCAAAAAACAGACAGTGTTGCTGACTGATGGTTAGCAATAAGAAACCATACGGAACACAACAACAAAAAAACATTCTGATGTAGCTGTCCAAGTTAACCACAATTTCACGCTCCTATAATACATTTTCTGTCCATAATTATTCAGCTCATTGCTATGATATTGACTGTTGTGGCATTTGAACGTTGGAAGTGAAATATTCCTTTCGACCCTGCTGCAGTTGGAGTTGAAGAGCTCACTCTGTAACTCTGCAGAGTGGTTTGTCATGCTGGGTGCCTTTGCACGTGTCTGCACAGGAAGGCAGGAAGGGAGAACAGATGCTGAGTCAATCTGAAGCAGCATCTCTGCTCCGGATCACTGGTTTTAAAACGTCTTCGCGGGGTGTCATTAAACACTGTTACGTAAACACAACACGCCGAGGTTCCCAACAGCCCCCCTCTCTCTCTCTCCCTCGAGTCTCTATCGAGCTCGATCTAGCTATATCTAGTCTCTCTCTCGCTCCTCTCGATCTCTCCCTCTCTCTCTATCTCTCTCTCTCTCTTTCTCTATCTCTCTCTCATCTCTCTCTTTCTCTCTCTCTCTCTGCTCTCTCTCTCTCTCTCCCTCTCTCTATATCTCTCATGAGTGTGCATCGTCGGCTGAGAGGCTTGGAGTTAGGGGATGGTGTGTGTATTTGTGGGAAGGAACACAGCGGGGCCCAAGGGCACGCAAAGCCAATCACAGCCAAAGCCTCCCACAACACAGATACCTAAGGACACGGTTCAACAGAGCACAAGGGCTTTGGAGGGCCAAGGAGAGTCAAGGTTGTCCCCACACACACACGCACAAGGACTCATGACACACACACACACACACAAGCCACTGTAGCAAGTAAACACACTCCAGACAAGACATTTCCGTAACATTGTTACAGTGAGCTTCTCAATGGCTTTGATGGCGTTCTCATGTAAGTGCTGCACGGAAGCGTGAGAAGGACGAGCTCTGGGGACTCCTGGGGCTGTGAGGCTGTGAGGCTGTGTGGCTGTGAGGCTGTGAGGCTGTGTGACTATGTGGATGTGAGGCTATGTGACTATGTGGCTGTGAGGATGTGTGACTATGTGGCTGTGAGGCTGTGTGGCTGTGAGGCTGTGAGGCTGTGAGGCTGTGAGGCTGTGAGGCTGTGAGGCTGTGTGGCTGTGAGGCTGTGAGGCTGTGAGGCTGTGAGGCTGTGTGGCTGTGAGGGGACCAGGGGACTGGATTCTCATGACATGGTGACATCATGCTGTGTCTCTAGTACTCCTGACAATGTCCCATCCACTCATGAAGGGAGGGCAGGGGAGATGAGAGGAAGGAGGGAAGTGGAGAAGGGAAGAGGTGTGGGGATGAGAGGGGGAGGGGAGGGGATGAGAGGGGATGAGTATCTGTTTTTCTTTCTGGAGAGGAGCTGTTTAGATGATGGTATTACAACGATTCCAGGCTTTCCTCCTTTTTCTCTTTTTCACATCCCTCCATCCCTCTTTCTCCTACCGCAGTCCCCGACACAAGAATAATGTCACAGACATGCTTGCGATCACATACAGATGGGATCACCATATCCACAATATCCAACTGTAATCTAGATATTGTTTTGCAACAATGTGGGCCTACCCCTTTTTTCCTCTTCAATACATTTCTTCAAATCCAATGAAATATATCATAAACACTGGAGGGACAGGGTTTTTTTCTCTCATTGCAATCATAGTTTCTCCATCACCACTGCTTTGACCACAGCTCACTTCACCGACTAAAGTAGTTGAATGGGCTTTAATCCTAAGTGAACCAGACACCCGCTGTTTATTTAACTTTAACAGATTGATTGAGTAAGACATGGAATTACTATTCTAAATCTATGATGGGCTATTTATATTTTATTATTGGCTCAACTAAGGTCACAAATTCAAATAACATCTGACCGGTATATGGAATCGCACACATTTGAATAATTGCATCGTCGCTGTTTAAACATCAGGGTTGGCTACATTTGAGGTACATCTATATTCAGGGTTAGACTTAGACTTTCCTGATTCATTCTCCCAGCATATCCCTTTTTCTGTTACTTTCCCGTACCTGACTGATAAACATAATCTGATCAATCTGATCAGTCTCTCTTTCCTCGGTCTCTAGTAGTCAATCCTGATAAACCCTGATGCCCTGATCGAGATCACATAATCGTTCATCTCATACTCACTCCTCTCTATCTCTCTCTCTCTCTCTCTCGCTCTCTCTCCTATCTCTCTCTCTCTCTCGTCTCTATCTCTCCGCACACACAATCTCTGTCTCACTCCTACTATAGTACACTCTCTCTCTCTCTCTCTCTCCTCTCTCTCTCTCTCTCTCTCTCTCCCTCTCTCTTTGTCGTTCATTTTTACGATAGGCTATTACTCATTTCCACTCGTTTCTTTCTCAAACCGCCTCTCTATGTTGCTCTCTCCCAAGCCACAGAACACACCTCAGTGCACCACAGCGAGTACTGGCTGGTTCTGAGCGCCATTGACAAAGTTCATCCTTGTTAAGATGTAAAGAGGTTTAAGGGGAATTAGGCAACATTGATTGGTTTATGCAACTCCGGGCGGCTACACATAGGGGAATGTGTGTTAATCAGAGGACAGGCGACACACACACACACATGCACACACACACACACACACTCACACACACATCTGTAGGTCTGAATGAGTTATCTTATGCTGCCCCTCTAATGATTAGGAAACACTGACTCAGGTTAAACACTGCCATGGTTGACTCTCGCTATTGATCTGACCATGCATTTCATTTTAATATTAAAGATAGTAGACAGGAAGTGATGTTTTTTCTTTATGCTCTTTTCTCTTATTGTCTACCGCCCTCTCTGTCAAGCAAGTGTTCTTATTATTACAGTAGCCTAAGTGTTAAACCATTACACAATAACAAAGCTGCGAGAACCTTTGTTATTATTTGGCAGATTTTTAAATTCTGTATTGTGACATTGCTTTACAGCTTAAATGGTTAAAAATACACATTTTCGGCTTATACCGTGTTTGAGTTACAGTTACATAGTAGGCCTATTGTAGGCTATGTGGCAATTTGTGAATAACGTTTATATCCTCAGTAACTGAGCTGTAGGTTAAAATCTATTTTTGTTTTAATTTAACACTAGCCTATTCATAATGCCTAGCACACATCTGACATCCACATTCCGCAAGGTATCGTTCTAGCTATTTTTCCATGAGCTCAATTTGATTAGTTCCATACTCAAATCTCCCACTAGAGGGTAGACGTTGACCGAGAGTTGATGCTTACAGGGCCTGCGGCTTTTGGGAAAATGTTGCTGAGGGCTTTAAGCCCACTACTAACTTCTTCTAACTTCTGTTACAATGTTTATGTACAATTCAAGCCACCAACTGTCAAATTGTATACTTCTGAAAGCAGGTAATTTACGATTACTTTAAATACAAACATATCCTCAGGTTACTTTGGGATATTCTTGAAACACACATGTTGACAAAACTTCTCAAGTCCCCATTTCTGAGGAATAAGTACTTGAACATGATTGGCTGGGAAACAAAAAAGGGCGGGACTGTCTTAATACATTTGCATACTGGCAGGCTGATAAATGTGACAGTTTATGACTAGTTTTGGTTTATGACCAGAACACTTAACTGATATAATCATCCATATTTGTGCCTGTTGGCCTGGATGATATAGTAACACGGCTGGATATGCTGAAATGGGCTTTTGATTTAAGAAAAAAAAACCTGATAACACGGTAAAAGGAGATCAATACATGTCCAAAATTGATTTTCCACCTGAACTCAAAGACCGATTGCTTTCTGGTCCGCCTACTAAATTACAAATAGATACCACTGCAATTCCACAATATTGGGCATAGACTACAATCCCTGTAGGATCCGAGTTGTGTAGTCTACACAGCAAGAACAACGAACAACCAACCAAACCATTTTTACTGGATTTTAGCTTTAAAAGGAGACGTTTAAAGGGAGGTCTTTTTATCGACATAAACCCGCCTATAACAGTCGATAACTGCTTCGAAAGCGGGACACAAGGTACGGAGGCAGGCGATAACCGTTTTAAATCTGGACCGACGGGCTTCTCAGCGCTTCTTGCTTTCTTCGGGTTCACCGATGAGGCTCGAAGTCGCAAGGATGGAATTCTTCAGGAAGATGTGGAAGACGCGGAAGCAGATACTGGTGGTGCTGATCCCACTGGTTCTTCTGCCGCTGCCACTCATCCACCCCACCAGCGTGAGTAATGCAAACATCGGTCCCAACACAAGTACAAAAAAACTTTTCAAAAGTATATTTAGCTATTTACAACTTCGTTTTCAGATAGTACGTTGTGTTGAACTAAACTATTTGGTAAACCATCACAAAGACGCGAAGCCCATCTGCATTTCTATCATCTGTAAACTGTGTAGAAGAGATTGCACTTGGATCGGGATTTGAGAGAACCTTTTGGTATCATATGTTTGACAAATAACATTTAATGTAGAAAACATACTATACACTTATCATAAAATAGTTCCCCAGTTAGCCCTCGGATTACTGTTTGACGCACCGCTCACACTTTACGCATTAAAACCCGTGCGTAAAAGCGCGCGAGGTATTTTGTTTGTGCATTCTAAGATGGCTACACAGGTGCCAATGGAAGCAGTTTGATTGCGCCAAATGCCAAATGGTTAAATTACAGTATAAAGCTTTGGGGGATTTAAAGTGACTTGCGTTTTTAGGACCCCCCTCCATGTAAGAATGTGTCCTAACTGAGAGAGTCGTTTCAGGCTGCCGCAGCTGCACAGTCCCCGAACCAACCCCTGTCTGTTTTCGACAACACAAGTCCCCTTATCGGCCCCTGTCTCAACAGACAACAGCGGGGAGGACTCGGAAGGGGTGGGGGAAGGACAGCAGCAATCCCCTTCTCTTGAGATTAGTGAAACGAATATACAATGAATGGTCATAGGATGTTTCCCTAAAATTCCCTGTAAATTAAAATAGTGACAAAGGCGAGAATTATTGATAGGTTAAGAATATAATAAAGATATGGTATTAAACATACCAAGTTCTTATAGCTTCAGTTCTCAGCTTCAAGTCCCTAGTAGTCTTTCACAAGAACTAGGTCTTGACAAAGCAAACCAGACCAAGGTTAAGTCTATCTGTCTGGTAAACTGATAAATTCACTTACATGATCAACCTAATCTTACATTATCCATTCAATCATTGTTCTTCTTGTTTATTTATGAAGCAGGCGATTGTAAGTAAATTTGAGCTTGTATCTGAACCTCTACTTCCCCATATAAAGATACAAAGGTGTGCCTTGATGAAAGAATCACCTTATTTCAAATCAAACAATCTTTACCGTTGACTGTGAAGGCTTATCTCTAAAGGCCTGTAGCACCAAATGAAGCCTTTAGACCAAATGTAATCGAATCACATCTTCTGACAACAGACATACAACGGATATCTTCTTTCATTGTCTGATTTAATTTGATTATCAACGAACTTTACTCTCTGTAGCCAGGCTTCAGCACCACATGCCTTCATGTGAGAAGAACTTTGTCCCTAGATTAAAAGCAACTATGTGCATGTGAGTACTTCCTTGTCTAGGGAGGGGGAAAAAGCGACTCCAAAATAATCGAGATAAAGTTGTCATCAAAAAACACCATTCCAAACTCTACAATATAGACTGAACCTTTCCACTCAACCTCTACTATCTACATCCCATGACACAACAAGACCGTGGAAACTCCCCTCACTGGTGAAGCTTCAGGAAGAAAGAGTGGGATGAAGAGAAGTGTAAACAGGGATTGATCTACAGACCCATTCATTGCGTCCCAGTAATCTAGTACAGATAACGGTTCAGTCCTGATGGAGTCAGATGTAGAGTAAGAGTCTGGTCATGTCTGTCCTTGTCTGCAGCCTCCACCAGCGATCAATAAAAGAACACACTATCTGATAACGGTAACGGAATCAAATAATGCCCCATACGGTAGTTAGTCGCAGTTTTCCTACAAGTGTGACGGGTATGTAACGGACGTGGTCTTGCAAGCTCTGTCAGAGGCATACTGGCCAATGTTGACCCCCACGGGGAATCGAACCTGCCACCTCCCGACTTCCAAGCGCAACCACTACCAACTTACGCCAAAGAAAAGCTATCTATTCCTTGACGCGGGCGGCCCATTACATACCTGAGGAGTGAGTTTCACCAGTTCACACCGGTTACACAAGTATACCGTGCAGGTCCACAGCATCACATCTTGTACACAGACATACCTGGCGTGGTTTCATTTAATCGCCTGTAATCTGCATTGCCTCCACCTCATCCCTACACCACATTGTGTTCTTATTAAACCATAAGCTGCCATATTAGAATGTTTTCCTCTCCCAGAAACGCTGTGTATTACATTGCTGAACAATGGTGTCGCGTCAAGCATGGGGCCCTCGGCTTGGCTCAGGTTTGGTGTGGTTCAGGTCTGGGCATGCCTGTCAACAACATTAGCCGCTGCTGGCTCGCGACGCCACACGCCATGTTCCAAGCGGTCTTCTCTCTTAGTCGTTTTAAAACAGGACTGCATTTCTTTTCTTTTTTTCCCCAGTCTTGTAAATCCCACTGTAGGCGCGTTAGTAATCCTTGTTGCGACAGCCCTTCTTATATAACCATAACCAGATTAATACACACTTGGAATGGGTGTGTGCGTGTGTATGGCCGTGTGTGGAGCTGAGTCGACGACCAAACGTACCTACACGTTCCAGACAACAGGGAACACACACACACTCTGCCCACCGGAACACGTGTGTGTTTGGGTCTGTGCTTGTGTTGTGTTGTGTGACGGGTCAGCGCACCTTAAGGGGGGTTCTGTTTAGAGCAGGGATCACGGTCCTTCATTCCCGTCACATTTTGGGGGTGAATGGAATGTTGTAAGACCTCTCAAGAGATGGTTGTACGCCGATAGTCGATTTTGATTTGTGTTTTGCGCTCAAAAACCCTTTTCCTGTCTGTGCATCAAGCTATCGGAGAGGATGGGAGGGGTGGGCCGGGGGGGGTTGTTCCTTGTGTCCTGTTCCTATGTAATGCTAGTTTTCAATGACACAAGTCTGTGTTCTAGAAAGAGTGGTCTGGAGTCGCAGAGGTCCGATAATATCAGTTTTAATGCAGCAGTTGGAAATCAACAAGTACAGAGCTCTGGGGTTGTCTACGTTTCCCTACCCGCAACAGTGTTCGGGCTGGTTCACGAAGTCCAACTGGCTATCTGTCCCTGCCCCAGGATATATTATACAGTGCAGTAATACAAAATGATACAAAGAGGGTTGAGCTTTCTCATGCGTCAGGAAGTTGTTCTTGCTGGCGCATCCCATGCCATCTCAGCCCGGCTTCAAGGTTGCTCCTAAAATGAAGAGATTAAGACACCAAATACAGCCTGTTCCCCCCACCCTGAGTGAGACACAATGTTTAAGCCTAAGCAAACTTCTAAGTTCATTAAAAATTACTTTAATAAGCACAATATATAATGTTAATAAGCACAATATATTATTTAAGACATGCATCCTTTATAAAGTAGTACGAACATTGTTCCTGTTGCTATATCCACTAGTCAGTGTACAGTGCCCGTGATGCATTCGGTGATTAAGATGCCACAAATATTGATAACTTAAACTAGCCTATAGATAATGATAGCCCTTGATAGAATTGGTGGCACACAGATGTCTGGAATTATAGAAGGTGCAGTGCCCGTGATGCAGCTGGTGATGACAGTTCATGTATTGTGCTGTAATGTATTGTACATTCTTTATAGCCTAAACCGGCATTGAATTGTTATTGTAAACATGGAGAGTGGAGTCCAGGGGCATAGCTCAGATAGCTGTTTCCTTCTAAATGGGTTTTCTTATATCTCTCTACAAATCCCGTTTTGATTACACCACTCAGAAAGAATTCGGATTTGTTCTGAGTTCAGACTCGAACAATCCAGGGTTTCCGTGGTGACCGTGGCGCTGCTGTGTTCACGCTGACGTATCATATCCAAACTGTGGTCTGCATAGCCAGCATTACATACTTCTCTTTCATGGAGCACAAATGTTCCTAAAGATGAACCCGTGCGTTTATGAAGGATAAAATGGTTCGATCTCAACGAATAGCTCTCAGTTTTGTTTTCAGAATACGATGTCCGTTCAGGATGTCCATATCCATTTGACGTTTGTCACCAAAGCAGTCGTTCACGACAACGTCATACATTCGATTTGGATGTAATTCAATTAGCATACACAAAGTGCGGTAAATAATCATGTAGAAGAAGTCAAGCACAGCTTTCAGAGTTTGACGTGCCAGAAAACAGATGGATAATCATCAAGTCAGTCAGCATCCATTAAACAGACATGGGCAGTTCCCACGGTCTGTGAACCCCCTTTACCATGCTTGCTAACCTGCGTCTCTTTCCATCCCTGTCTCATCAATGGTTTCTTGTGAATTGTAAAGCTGAAAACCCCCTGTGTGTGTGTCCCTGCAGGAGGCGTGCTGTGCCTATGTGCTGATGGTGACAGCGGTGTACTGGGTGTCCGAGGCTGTGCCCCTGGGTGCTGCTGCCCTGGTGCCCGCCTTCCTCTACCCGCTGTTTGGGGTGCTCAAGTCCAGTGAGGTGAGTAAACGATGCCCTCTCTCTCTCTCTTCTCTCTCTCTCTCTCGCTCTCTAGCTCTCTACTCTCTGCTCTCTCATCTCTATCTCGCTCTCTCGTCTCTCTCTCTCTCTCTCTTCCTCTTCTCCTACCTCTCTCTCTCTCTCTCTTCCTCTCTCCCCTTACCTCTCTTTCTTGGCCTCCCTTCCCCCTCTCTCTTTGCGTCAGCAGCAACAACACACAGCGAGGTCAGCCCTGTTTGTTTATCCAAAGGGCACAGCTGGTGACAAACGAGGATGGATCTCACATTAACGACACGCTGGGATTGGTCCAGTTTGGCGGCGGCGTCTCCCACACTTCCTCTCGCCTTCCCTTTCAATACTTTTGTCACAGTCGCTCGCTCGTCCTCTTTGTCCACGCAGGCCCAGAGAACGCTATTTGGGTTCCCACTCGAAATCCTTGGAGTCACACCGTGTCATTGACTCGCTCGGTGCTTTGGCTCTCACTCCCTCGCCGTGGTTTGCTGTGCACTGCTGTAACGAGAGCAGTCTGGTGCCGTCGTAGCAGGTGCACTGCACGGTCAGCAGCGGGCAGGGAAGTGGGGAAATGTGACATGGGTCATCATTCAGACCTTCTGTAATAAGAGAGCCATGGAACAGCTGTGCACCTTAAAGAGGCCTAACCATGTAAGGCTTAACAGAAGAGAGGTACTTTAGAAACCTTGTAAATGCTAAAGACATGTTGTGTTTCATGTGGTGCAGAGCCAAGAGACCGCTGCTTGATGCACTCCCGAAACAGTTGACCAGTTTACTGGGTTAAAGGGCTGTTTATGTTTGAATGGATGTTTGTATGTTGGGTTGATTGTTACCCTCCTCGCCTTTCCTATGAAGGTGCATTTCAGGGTTCTCTTACACGCATTCAAGAGCCCATCTCTCTGAACCCCCTCCCTCCCCCCCCGCCCCCTTTAGCCAGGTGCACCACCGAAAATCAAACCATTCGTTAGCAGGGGTAGAAGGTATTTAATGAGGAGTTAGTTTAACCAATTTAGATGGTACAAACACAAGGTTACGTGTAGTGCTTGTGTGTTGTGTACTATGTACTGTACACTGTACACTGTACACACGTGTGTGTGTGTGTGTGTGGCTTTATGTAAGCAGTCCCCTGCCGGCTCAGAGCCACAGTGACACTGAAACGGAGCCAGATCACAGAGGCACTGTGTTGGCCTGGCGGACGGGGAACACAAAGGCACATTCCTCCACTGTGTTCATCACATGACAATACAAATAACAAGCCTTATCGAACTTTTCCCTAATGACCTCCACAGTCTAGGGAGATAAAGGATTGAGAACTTTTGGGGATTTTTTTAATTTCCAAAAAATAACTTCCAAGATTCAAGGAATGACATGATCTCTCCTGGCTCAGGAATGAGTCTGCGTGTCCTTGTTTAAACTCACGTGTGTCAATTTGAGTCAATCCAGTTTGTTTCTCTAAAGGCCAGAGTAGGTAACTCAAGGTGATAGATTCCTCGTCAATCACAACGACTGAGATCCATCTAGTCAAGTCAGTTCATCCGTTGTACTTTTGATTTATTTTTTGTTGTTTTTGTTCGTTATTGTGGTTATGACGAATCTCACAGGACTAAAACTTAATTGAATAATATCAAGAACCTTCGTGCTAGTTCAACGAAATGGTCCAACACCTTTGTTCAGGCTCAAGCCAGATTAAGTTCTTAGTGTTAGAATAACCGCCACCTCCTTCCTTCCTTCCAAAAAATAAATAAAAGCCCAACTTGATGGATGAGCGCTGCTCAGTCACCCGCCTTAGATGACCTGTGACACCCAGAGCGGGGGACGTCGTTTGCGATAGAGTGGTTGCCGCGACGACCAGGACAGTGACACGCAGCAGGAGCCCTAAGAGGTTGTGATGTGGAGACGCGGACAGCCGCCTTCGTGCTGAAGCTGTGCCACGGTAGCACAGGATGACACAGCAGAACAGGCCCGAGCAGTGAGAATCTCCCAATCCATCCCATGAAACACCTCTTTCAGGAAACGGAGGCTTGTTGACGAGCGGAACACACGTTCCGAGCGACCGCGTTCGCTTTTCCCCCCCCCCTTCACTCGGCCCTGAGCTGCATAAAAGAAAACTCGTGACCAAAATCCCGTTGACCAACTTGAAAAACGCAAGCCGGCCCCTTTTGTAAGCCCCTGTAATCGTGTTTGGTAAATACACCGTTTCTCTCATGCAACCTTTTTTTTCTTTTCGTTCAAAAACAGGCTTCTATTGACTGGATTGTTATTGTCACTTGCCTCCCACCCCTCTCACACACACACACACACACACACACACACACAGACACATCCTTTTGTCAAGTAACCAGGATTGCTTGAATTGCTTGCACTAGAATCCGTTCGATGGTGTGGATAGGACGGTTAAAGGTACCTTGTTACCTGGCTGGCACAAACAAGAAGGGGTTACGTGTATAATTCCGTCTCGGGGCTTAGCGGCGTCCCTCGCGGTCACGCGGAGATGGGGAGCTAAGCCTCGCCAAAAGGTTCCATCCTGATCGATCCGCCCGAGTCCGCTACAGTCCGTCCATCTCCCCCCTCTGCTTCCCGAGCCGCTCTGTGGAACGCCACTGAGGGAGACGAGGAATCTTGAAAGCTCACCGTGTTTCCAATAGCAGCAGTCTGGTTTCGCTACAAACGTCACATCTGCCTGCTAGTTTTGTGTTTTTTCCGTCTCAGAACATTGAATAATATTGTGGTCGACATGACGTACTTGAAGCGCTTCATCCATCATTTGAGCGATGGCCAGATATGTGTGGAATGTTGAGTCTGGTATCGAGATGCCTGATAGGCTGTTGTGGGTCAGAGGTGACAGGAAAAGGCGTCGCTGTTCGCAACAATCACCGTGAACATGTCAAGTAAAGGAACTTAAATGTACAGAAGGGATTTGGTCAAAAGAGTGGAACATTTGATAATGTGTGTATGTGTGTGTGTGTGTGTGTGTGTGTGAAGGTGGCTGCAGAGTACTGTAAAGACACCACTTTGCTGCTTATGGGGGTGATCTGTCTGGCGGCCTCCATAGAGAAGTGGAATCTCCACAAACGCGTCGCTCTCCGCATGGTGATGATTGCTGGGGCCAAGCCGGGCATGTAAGTAACGATCGACCTCCACACAGACAGGTGCACGGTGTCGAAAGGACGTGTTCACGGGCGCATTGTCTCTTTCCCTCTCCCTCTCTCTCTCTCTCTCTCGCGCGCGCGTGCACGCGGCATTCAAGCAGACACCAGTGCACGGAATGCTCTCAAGCTATCTCTCCCCCCCCCACACACACACCCACACCCACACCCACAGACACAGACAGACTCTCCCCCCCGCTCTCCCCCTCTTGAGTCAGGCACCCCCTCAAGCCTCGACCTCCCTCTCCTCTCGTCCCCGTCCCCCCAGGCTGGTGCTGGGCTTCATGTGCTGCACCGCCTTCCTGTCCATGTGGCTCAGCAACACCTCCACCACGGCCATGGTGATGCCCTATCGCCGAGGCCGTCCTCCAGCAGCTCATCTCCACTGGCGTGGCCGACGCCCAGGAGGACTCGGACACCGCCGAGGGGCCCGACGGAGGTAAGGGGGGGCCTTACCGACTCCCGAGAAAGTTCACGGCCGCCCACTTCAATGTCGTCCCTCTCGCTGCCTGTCAGAAATACCATGGCTGCGTTAGGGCCTTTTTAATCAGTATCACAGATGGACTGGACAGGGCAGGAGCCTATCGAAAACGCCACAGCTGTATACAGTACCAGTCTAGTCTAGTTTAGACACATTTTCCGAAAATATATGCTCCAACTTCATTTCTCCCTAAATACCATAGCAGGATTGATGCCTGTCAAAAAGGCTTACAGCTTACCTCCTCACTCAAAATAAATTCATTTTCTTTTTTTACAGACAAGGAGAATCTGGATAAGAACCAGCTGGAGCTGTTTTATCGGAAAGACAGGTGAGGCCAGGGGAAGACATAGACACTGGAGAAACATGTATGGGGGACACTTTATTTGGACAGCACATTATATAGGATCACACTATCAAGGAACTATTAAAATGGTCAACTGCATCTCTGCTTGTATATTTAAAAAAATTCTAGGTTTAGGATTAGGGATATTTTTGGGACAATAAATGTACATATTGTAATTGTATTACAGTTCATTTAGTTGAAATGTGAAGTGTGCAAAACCATATTGAAAAACTAAGAACTGAAATATTTGATAATCTTTTCATCATCTACAGATGAACTGTACCAGTAAAATGTTGGATCCAGTTCTATGTAGGGTTGGATATTGTTTTTATTAACAAGCTTGTCTTCCCTCCACAGCTGTGTCAAGCATGAGCTGTGCACTCTGAGTGAGGTGAGACTCACCCGCCATCATCTACCATCTTCCAAAACTATCCACCACCATCTACCATTCTCCAACATAATCCACAATCACCTACCATCTTCCAAGATCATCCACCATAATCTACCATCCTCCAATATAATCCACCAGCATCTACCGTCGTCCAAAACGATCCACCATAAGTTTACCATCCTCCAAAATCATCCACCATAATATACCGTCCTCCAAAATCATCCATCATCCTCTACTATCATCCATTATCATCCACAATCATCAACAGTCATCCACTATTTTCCACAATCCTCCACAATCATCCACTATCATCCACATTCACCCAATATCATCCACAACCATCCACCATAATACTCTATCATCCACCTTAATCTGCCATAATTAGCCATTATTTGTTCCATTTCTTCTCACCATCTTGTAGTTAGTTTATACAACTGTGTGCTTCTGTTCTCTCAGGTCCAGACGTCAGAGTCCAATGGTGTGTCTCTGAATCCCAATCTCGGCCAAGAGGCCACCAGACAGTCTAATGGGCACTTACCCCAGGTAAGAAAAGACACACACACACACACACACACATACATAGAGCACATACAGTACAAATGCAGCACTCACCACTGACACATATGCACTGCATACACACACACACACGCACCTCGCTCTCTCTTTCTATCAGACACACAAGCTATTGCACATCCTAGCCACTACAACCAAACACACCCCTGTAACCACACTGCACGGTTGTCTCGGTGTCCCAGACAGCGATCCCCATCCCAGAGCCCAAGAGGGAGAAGGGGCGTAAGGACTCCCCCTACCCCACCAAGAGGGACCACATGATCTGCAAGTGCCTCTCCCTCAGCATCACCTACGCCGCCACCATCGGGGGCCTCATCACCATCACGGGGACCTCCACCAACCTCATCTTCGCCGAGCAGTTCAACACGTACGCCACCCGCCCACCCAGACCCCCCCCCCACCCCACACACACACACACACACACAGAGAGACACACATCGTACAATGCCCGGTAGATGGCTCAATCACGATCCTTTTCAAAACCGCTCTGTGTCGGCGGCGGCGGCATGGATCGCGCCGGTTTGTCGCGTTTACGAACGTGCCTTTCGATATCGAGCGATCTGACGCCGACGAATCCGAGCGCAGAGGGGGGGTTGGCTCCGCAGCGTCAGCTAGGACGTGTCTCTGGTTGGGATTTGGATTCAGCTTGACTAAGCCTGTGTGAATGAAAGCTGGGATAAATACATGGATGCCATGTCTTAGAGGGGCTTTCAGGGTACCGAGTTGAGGAACAAACAGGCCAAAGAGCCATGGGATTGGTTTATTAATCACCCTGGCCAATCCCCAAAGCGGATTTCCCCCCCCCCTTGGTCATTTTAAACCTGTGGAGGCTAAGTCCGAAGGAGTTGGAGTTTTCTTGGAGTTGGTTGGACAAAGGTCACACCGTGACTCTGTGAGTGTGTGTGTGTGGGTGTGTGTGTGTGTGGATGTGTGTGTCATACAGTATGTAAGCCCAACCTGTCAGTTCCGTTCAATTTAGTTCATTAATCCCAAAGGGAATTCAAGTTTTGAGGTGAACTCAGAAGGAGAGATGTTGACTGGGGTGGGGGTGGGGGGTATTGGGGGGGTTCAGAGAGTTCAGTGCATCTCGGGAGCTGCTGTCTGGTGTTTCTCTTTCATGAAGATTTGCTGTGTGTGTCTTTAGCGAGTCCATGCTATAGGCCAAGAGGGCCCTTTGACCTCGTTCACCTTCGACACATTTTTACCCCGTAACAGATGGAGGACAAATGACCGCGCTGCAGCTCTGTAACTGTAAACAACAGCAGCGTGGAAACATCTGGATAGGAGAAACATGGGTGTGCTTTGAGGCCATCACGTTTTGGTACAGCAGAAGTTGCAGTGTATGTTTTTGATTAGGTTTATGGATAATCCTGAATTGTTAAGCGGAGAAGTTGCATAACAGCTTGCAGTTTGGCATGCTGGGTCTGCAAAAGAGAGAAGGGACACGTGCGTGTGTGTGTGTGTGTGAGTGTGTGTGTGTGTGTGTGCAAAAAGGACCTTGCTCAGTACCTCCACATCCCTAAGTAGTGGCTGGACGCGTTGACCTTTTCTTTCTCAGAGACAAGGGGAGAAGGGGGGGGTCCACAAGAGAGGGGGCTGAAAAGGGATGGATGTTGGGGGGGGTTGGGGGGGGGCACACTTTTGGCTACCTCTCACCTTTGTCCTGGGTTATCTGCACACAATCAGGAAACGCAAAGATCATCCAGATACTCGAGTACCGAGCCAAACAGCGCTCACCCATATCTCAAGACTACGGCACATGGAACAGGCAGCCGCCATTTTGTTTACTGATCGACTCAACCGTCTTATCAGTGAGAATGTCCGCAGAACACAGTTGTCAGCCTGTTACCGGGCAGATAATAATTAGGACCAGTCAGCACTTCTCTCTGCAAACAGCACGGAGGAGTGGTGATATCACCGCAAGACAAGTGACTCCACAAAGTGATGAAAGGGGGTTTGACGACCTCGTCGAGGAAGCTCGAGGAGCCGATCTTACAATCGTCCGAGCGTTTGTTTTTAACGTTCCCCCTAAGAAGGCTAAAATGGTTTGGCGATTTGACAGGACAGCGAAGGAGTGTGGTTCTAACTAGGCTGACCGTGCTCCCTCCTTCCTCAGGCGCTACCCCGAGGCCAAGGTGATCAACTTTGGCACCTGGTTCATCTTCAGCTTCCCCATCGCCCTCATCATGCTAGTGCTCACCTGGGTCTGGCTCCACTTCCTGTTCCTGGGATGCAAGTAAGAACCGGGTCACCACAAACTACATATCCCACCATAGTTGCGGATATCGTTTGAGTTAGGTCTATATTCTTCATGGGACTCTGTAGTACAGTATACTATGTGTGAAGGCATATGAAGAATAATGTGGGAATGTGACTTACGTGGTGCATTGTGGGATATACATAGATGTAGGGGGAGGATGGTATCTAACGAGATAAACATCAGCTGGTGTTTGCTGCTGTGAGTGGGGTTGTGATGGTGTGATGTGTGCACTAGTTTCAGGGAGACGTGCTCCTGGAGTAAGAAGCGTAAGACCAGGAGGGAGGCTCTGTCTGAGAAGAGGATCCACGAGGAGTACATCAAGCTGGGACCCATCAGGTAACAACCCTCACCGCCACCACCATCACCAATCATTATCACCACCACCATCACCAATCATCATCACCATCACCACAACCCTCACCGCCACCACCATCACCAATCCTCATCACCACCACCATCACCATCACCAATCATCATCACCACCACCATCACCACAACCCTCACCGCCACCACCATCACCAATCATCATCACCACCACCATCACCAATCATCATCACCACCACCATCACCACAAGCATCACCCCATCACTATCACCAATCATCATCACCACCACCATCACCACAGCATCACCACCACCACCACCACCACCACCACCACCATGAACAATCCCCACCCACTCCCATCACCACTATCAATCCCCATCCCCACGACAATCATCACCACCAATGCACACCACCACCACCATAACCATTGCTCTCTGTCACTCTCTTTATGGGCAGGACTTTCGGGAATCCAAATGTCAATGTGTTTTTCTCTGTGTGTGTGTGTGTGTTCCTCCTGTAGTTACCCAGAGGTGGTGACCGGAGTCTTCTTCATCTTGATGACCCTCCTGTGGTTCACCAGAGAACCTGGCTTCGTCCCCGGGTGGACCTCTCTGTTTGAGAAGTAAGGACGGCCCCCTGGGAACCCCTCATGTCACTGCCCCGTCGAAAATCTCATTCGTCAAATTTTATTAATCGACCTCACTTTCTATACTGGCATAAAACAATAGTCATGAATTGCCCAATGGTATTCAGCGACTGTTTACAAGCCGCTCTAGCAAATTCGACTATGGAATGGCGTGTCTGAGTGCTGAGCATGTTGTTGTTGTTGTTGTTGTGGTCGGACAGGAAGGGGTACAGGACAGACGCCACCGTGTCTGTGCTCCTGGGGTTCCTGCTCTTCCTGATCCCCGCCCGGCGGCCATTTTCCCGTTCGTCCAGATTCACGGCCACAGGTCAGTTTATCCACATGGACGCAGGTCCACTGTGGGCCCACTCAAGCCACGCATGTGCAGTCTAATATCGCTCAAATATCGCTCAACACCAGGGTCCGTCCGTATCCAAAACATATCTTAAGGCTGAAAGTAGTTTCTAACTCGCTGATTTCTGAAAAACTCTTTAAAAATAATGGCCGTTTCAATCCACATTTGATTTTTTTTTACATTTCACAAACCCATTTTAGCTCAATCTAAATGTGTATTTGAACATCTTTACTGTTAATTGTGATGGTGGTGATTGTGTTGGAATATGGCAACATGATACCTCCTTCTACAGTATTTCCATGATGAAATCACTGACAGAAACCCATCCCCCATCAGCCAATCACTGTGGGCACAGATAAAAAGCTTGTTGACATCATCCATAGCAACAAGGTCAACCCCGCCCTTTCCCTCAACTTTCTCCCCATTCCTTGGTAAAAGTTGACCTCAGCAGCTTTGTTGTATTAAAGAGGAAAGTTTTAGCTGGAACCTTTGACTGATATTTGTGAGTTAAAAAAAACTCTCAGTGCTGACACCATGTTTAGTGAATATTTCCCCCTTTAACGTCCATTCGTTTCTGATTCACCAGAGTTGTAGAAGCCTGCTCTAGTCTCTCTCTCTCTCTCTTGATAGGCTTCAGACAACAATCAGAAAAAACTCAATCATGTGCCAGGGTAGACCCTGTCTGTCAGGGTCGCCTTTGGATTACTGCCTCAGCGGGGACCCCTGTTGGTCAAGGGTAGTAACTACGTTTTCTCCGACACCCACAGTTGATGAGGAATCGGAGGAGGAACACGAGCCACTGGCCCCTATGATCACCTGGAAGGACTTCCAGAAACTGATGCCCTGGGAGATCGTGATCCTGGTTGGGGGGGGCTATGCGCTCGCGGCCGGCTGCAAGGTAGGATGGCGACAGTCCGCTGTGTGGGTGAATTTGTGTGATTTATTCCTGGAATGCGTGAATGTGAGTGCTCCGTCTGGCTCTTTGAGGAAAATGTTGACTGTGTGTGTGTGTGTGTGTGTGTTTGTGTGCAGGTGTCCGGTCTGTCTGTGTGGATCGGAAGGCAGCTGGAGCCTATGAGCGGTCTCCCCCCGTGGGCCGTCACCCTGCTGGCCTGCCTCCTGGTCTCCACGGTTACCGAGTTTGCCAGCAACCCTGCCACCCTCACCGTCTTCCTGCCCATCCTGTCTGCTCTGGTGAGGCTTCATCCATTCACTTCATCCCTTCACTTCATCCCTTCATCCATTCAGTTCATCCCTTCAGTTCATCCCTTCAGTTCATACCTTCAGTTCATACCTTCATCCCTTCATCCCTTCAGTTCATACCTTCAGTTCATACCTTCATCCCTTCATCCCTTCAGTTCATCCCTTCAGTTCATCCCTTCATCCATTCACCACACACGTCCTGGAATCAGACCCATGTCGATCTGCACATATTGACAACTTGATTTAGCTCACACTGTTAAATGGAACCAATAAATGCGTCCCCAAAATGCCAACTGTGAATTTGTTTTCATCACAATAACAAAACGATTGAAGCATTTCTAAATGCTAAGTCATAATTGATCCATGTTTTGGGTCTGAGTCACTGGTCAACCAATATTTAACATCATTTGCGGAGAGCATACACCTTTGTCCTTATTTCTGAGTTAACTAAACCTAACCTTCTATGTATTTGATCTTTGAATACCCTTGAACGGTCTTAACATCAACACTCTTAAAAATGACAAACTGCTGTTTTTCTCTGTGTCTCTGTCAATATTTGTGCAAACTTGAAGAAGAACACTGACCTGTGTCCTTTCCCCTCTCCATCTCTCTGTGCCTCTCACCCTCTGTCACTCCTGCCTCCTTTCTTTTCCCTCTCCCTTCTTCTCTTGACCTTTGTGTCGTTCTCTTCTTTCTCAACTTCCTCTTTCCCTGATTTCCTCACTCGGCCTTGCTCTCCATGTCCCCCTCTCACCCTCTTTTTCTCGCTCTTCTCCTTCCCTCACGCCACCTCTCTATCCCTCTCTCTCCCTCCCTCCCTCAGTCGGAGACCCTGCAGATAAACCCCCTCCAGACTCTCATCCCCTCCACCATGTGCGTGTCCTTAGGGGTCATGCTTCCCGTAGGGAACCCCCCCAACGCCATCGTATTCAGTTACGGCCACGTGCAGATCAGCGACATGGTGAGTCGGAAAGCACAAACATATACATGTGTGAACACACACACACCGACACACACGCACAGTACTGTCCTGTTTAGTCTTCCCCCAGCAGCTTCAAAGGGCCTCACTGGAATCCTCCAGAACGATTACACAAGCTCTCAGACAGGGAAATACAAAAAAACAACCGAAAGAATAAAACAAACAATTGAAGAATAGATGTAATAATACAAAGCACATCGCCCGAGACACTTTTTTACTTACGAAAGTATGATGTCAAGCATTACAAACCATAACAAATAGAGCTGTTGCATGTATGGATCTTAGGACCCCATGTGTTGATGTTGTGTGATGTGTTCCCACCCCAGGTGAAAGCAGGATTCGGGGTGAACCTGATTGGTGTGCTGGTGGTCATGCTGGCCATCTTGACCTGGGGGGTGCCCCTCTTCGACCTCAACGAGTTCCCTACCTGGGCGGTCATGAGGAATGTCACAGAGAGTTTATAACCACTGGAGGGCGCCAGAGTGTGTTGACAGTGGCAGAGAGATAGAGACAGGAGACCGTGTGTAAAAGCAACGACTGAAGATGTAGTCAAACAGGCCTTGTTCCATAAACGAGTCCTAGCCCCTCTGCCCTAAACACCTGTAAAGATCTGATTGGTGGAACCTGCCCTCGGACACAGTGACATCATCAGATCTGTGCATGTGTAAGGTGGACTCAGGCCTGTTTCTAGGCAGGGCTGAACTCTCTTAGTGAAAATGCCAAAATTGAAAGGGACAGAGGTTATCTCTTTCAACCTGACGGGATGACTCTGAAAAGGTTGGGATGGATTGAAGAGAAGGAGAGAGCACCACTTTTGGGAGGAGGGACAAGGAGGAGGTGCTTGAAATGGACTCAACGGATCTTATTGCCTTTTACTCCATCGCATCACTGTAAATGCTGCTTTAATAGGTTGTTGTGTTTTAATCTTTAAGCAGAGACTTTATGAAATGTAGCACACATTCAGTATATATCTCATTGGTTTAGCCCTGTAACCACGTTGTGTTTTTCTGTGTATTTGACACTTTATATCATGGATATACCGTATACTACAAAGCTAGTCCTTGCTAATGTGTGTCTGTGTGGCGTGTTACCAATGCTATCGGGTTTATGTTGTCATGAGTGTTTCCTGGAGACCAGAGGGGGAGAAAACTGAAAAATTAAATCAAGAGCTAAATCAAGAGATCTGTCTCTTTGACAAGAGACATGGGGGTGACAGACAGGGGGTGTGCATGTGACTGTACTGCAATGTGACATGTATGAGAAATACTTTATATTTTTACACAAATTCAAATGTAATTTTGTAATTTTTGTACAATATTTAACCTCACCATGAAAAATGTAGGCCTATGTACTCACCTTAATCTGGATCCTATATTTCTATACATTTTGTAATTTATTCAATGCCTTAAAGTTTTCGTATGGTAGAAGATGGATATAGAACTTTGTAAATACATACAAACGTGTCATATAAAAGCTAAGAACCTTATATCATATATCAAACCAACCTGATGAACTCTTTACTTTCATGAATGATGTGTAGTTACAATCCAATTGAACCCACTCCCATTTTTAGGATCATAAAACTAAACAGAATTGTTATAAAGGCTAATAAAAAAATAACACTGGAATGTGGACTCATTTTCTTTATTTCTGCAATCACAAACAGTAGCCTAACACCATAAATTATTTACGCATTTCCGTGGCAAAATAAATCTCCTTTCGTCATATATTCAACACAGAAAACTGCAAGCCGTCCAATCAGTCTATAATAAATATGATGTTCAAATACAAGTCAATCCTTGACAGAGAGCATGGCCAAAAAGACACAACGACTGAGGGGATGTTGACAGAAGGGACACTTTTCTCAGAAGTCTATCAGACATCACCAACACACATGCAGCACTCCAGACCCGTTTCGTAGCTGCTGCAGTCTCTGGGTTCAACCCTCCCAGCTCTCCCGAGCTCACTGTTGGACAGGTAACTGAGCCCAAGCGAGCGGTTGATTGCGCGAGGGGGATTTTTCGTTACGATTGGGTTGATTCTTCCGCAGGTTTGAAGTCCTCCATGTTCTCTTTGAACTTCAAGAAGTCCCTTCTTTTGATGAAGTACCTCACCTTTTAGAATGAATAGGAAATGATTGGCACGTATGTTATTGTTTCAATTGGATAAGCAAAAACAACAACCAATGCCAACAGAAAGGTTGGGCTTGAAAATAAATGGTTGTGTAACGTTTTTTGGTGTGTTATTATACCTAGACCTAAATGCCTACACACTTACGAAGAAAGTCTCTACACAGCAGGCTTTACCCATGTGTTTACGTTACTCACCCACTGAGTCGGACAGTTGGCCTCGAACTCTTTCTGAAACTTCTCGCACGAAGAGGCTTGGTCGTTATTGTCATCCAGGCACTTCCACAGTTCGTCCCTCGCTCCCCAACATGCGCGTCTCTCGCTAGAGTTCGGGCTGACATGGCGGGTTTACCGGGCAGGTGAGCTGCTCTGTTGTTGTGTAACAGTTGCCAAATAATTTCACACAATATTTTAGATTCAAGACTTCAGCATTGAGATTGTAATCCTGATATATCGCTGAAAATGTTTATCGTGAAATCCGTTGGAAACGTTCAGCGAAGTCTGCTGAAAATCAGCAATTACAAATGTGAATTCTGTAACCTGATTGTGGGATCATCCAGTATTCTATACACTTGTAAAAGGTGTAGTTCTCAGTGGAATTAAGTCAAATGATTGGGTATTACTGGACAGAGCTGTCTTGGTAACAACACATAGACTGTAACATGGGAATAGGTATTACCAGGATGAGAACATGCTGTGTGTGTGTGACACCTCAGATCAGGCTCCAGGTGGTCCAGTCACTGGTCTGATCTCACCTGGAGTTCTGCCCAGTCACATGGTCAGCAGCAGCAAGGAGAGATCTCAACAAGCTGAAGGTGACTCAAACCAGGCTGCTAGATCAGTGCTGGAGTGTTCATTTCACTGTCAAACATTCACCTTCATTTCTGACTAATAAAGACAATGCTTGTATGGTAGCTGACTTCATGTTGCCATTTTGCATCATTGTGTGATAGACCTTAGAGAATGAATGAGTAAGTGTGTGCTCTGTATGTGACAAAGAGGGGAACATCCAGTCAGGGGAGGTTTGTATGGATGTCAGACTCTCTCCAGTTGTCTATGAGTGGTGTACAGGGTGTAGTGATTTACTGGGTGATTGGTTTAGTGATGTACAGTCCTGCAGTACAGACAGACTACAGGGTTCAGGTGGGGTTCAGGCACCAGTTGTATTGTAGGAAACATGAGAGGTGCAGTGACCACTAAGGTTGTTATGGTGCTTCATAAATTGTGAAAATAGTTCTGGCATGGCATTCAGGCTGTGCGTCACATCATCAGCTGACGTCAATCACATAATCACCTGCAGGTGTGTTCATTGCCTTCCCCCTTAGAGGACTTGAATACTGCGTGCCTTTCACAGACCCGGACACACATGCTCACACATCATGTGTTACTGTACCTGCATATTGTGCTGTTGCTGCCACCCTCCACCATCCCCAGCTCCTCCATACTGTCTCTGGATCATCACTACAGGATGTTGGTAATGCTCTGTGAAGCCTTTTGACTTTGCTTGTTAAAAAGTCTAAACAATAAGATTGATGTGCTAAGATTGTGCTATGCTAGCTGCTCCAAGGCAGGAAGTTTTCCAATTAGATAGAACCCTTGACAAAGACAAATCTACAGTATTCCATGGCAACTATTAGTTAAATCAGTACAAGACTATCTTGACTGAAATGTAGATAACATAAGCATGCTCACTCTGCACACACACATAAACACACCATACACACACACTTTATATTCACACAACTTCCATTCAACATGTCTCTCTGTCATTCTTCCCTCATCACACACGATTTTAATTTATTTGTTTCTATCTCTCTCAATCTCTCCCACTCACTTACTTCAGAGTAATAAAACCCTTCCTGTCAGCTGACTTGCTAGATAGAATTCAGTCATGAAAGGGTTAACTTTGTTCAGGACAGAGGACTGGGAGGGGAGGAGCCTCTTATCGTTATTTCACTGAAACGAAACTAAAGAGATTCTAAACTCAGGAAACACGTTCTACTTAGTTTAGGTAGAGAGTGATTTGGTTATTTTATACACAGAGATCATAGAAAACAACATAAGTACCAACAGGTGAGAACAGAGAATCAATCAGGTGTATCCAATGATGATGTGGCTAGTAAATACAGACTGTTGCTTGACTCTGACGTTTGAAAGACTATAGAACTATGCTCTTCTATATGCAGTATTTCTGTATTGTACTATTTCTGTCTATGCTATTGCTTCTTTAATGAAAGTACATTTTCAACAATATACCATTATAGTTTTGTTCATGAGTTCATAGGTTCACAAGATTCATAATTTAACTTCTGGTCTTATTCTAGAAATGGCTTCCTGCAGCAGTCTCCTGTCTGAAGATCAGTTCCAGTGTTCTATCTGTCTGGATGTGTTCACTGATCCTGTCTCTATTCTATGTGGACACAACTTCTGCAAGGCCTGTATCACCAAGTACTGGGACAACAGTGACCTGTGTCAATGTCCCATGTGTAAAATGACTTTTGATAAGAGACCAGATCTCTATGTCAACACTTTCATCTCTGAGATGGCTGCTCAGTTCAGGAAGTCAGAGCCACTGAAAGCTACCATCAGTCCAGACCTGCGTCCTACTAAACCTGAAGTGTCATGTGACATCTGTACAGGTACCAAGCTCAAGGCCCTGAAGTCCTGTCTGGTGTGTCTGGCCTCTTACTGTGAGACTCACCTGGAGCCTCATCAGAGAGTTGCAGCCTTGAAGAAACACAAGCTGATCGACCCTGTGGAGAACCTGGAGGACAGGATGTGTCAGAAGCATGAGAGACCCCTGGAGCTGTTCTGTAGGACTGACCAGACGTGTGTGTGTCGGTTCTGCACTGAGAACAGACCACAAGACCCATGACACTGTCACTTTAGAGGAGGAGTATGAAGAGAGGAAGACTCAGATGAGAAGACAGATGGCTGAGATGAGCAGATGATCGGAGAAGATCTGAGAAGGTTCAGGAGATCAAACTCTCAGTAGAGACCAGCAAGAGAGATGCAGAGAGAGAGATATCAGACAGTGTTCAGGTCTTCACTGCTCTGGTGCGCTCCATTGAGAGAAGCCAGGCTGAGCTCATTGAGGTGATTGAGGAGAAGCAGAAAGCAGCAGAGAAACAGGCTGAAGGGTTGATTCAAGATCTGGAGCAGGAGATCACTGAGCTGAAGAGGAGAAGCACTGAGCTGGAGCAGCTCTCACACACTGAGGACCACCTCCACCTGCTCCAGAGCTTCCCATCCCTGAGCACCCCTCCACACACCAAGGACTGGTCTGAGATCAGTGTCCACAGTGGTCTGAGTGTGGGGGCAGTGAGGAGAGCTGTGTCTCAGCTGGAGGAGACACTCAATAAAGAGATGGAGAAGCTGTCTGACACTCAACTGAAGAGGATTCAGCAGTATGCAGTGGATGTGACTCTGGACCCTGATACAGCACATCCCAAACTCATCCTGTCTGAGGATGGGAAACAAGTGAGACATGGAGACATAAAGCAGGATCTCCCTGACAACCCAGAGAGGTTTGATCGTTTGTGTCTATGTCCTGGGAAAGCAGGGCTTCTCCTCAGGGAGGTTCTACTATGAGGTGCAGGTTGAGGGGAAGACTGACTGGGATCTGGGAGTGGTCAGAGAGTCCATCAACAGGAAGGGGGAGATCACACTGAGTCCTAGAATGGATACTGGACTGTATGGCTGAGGAATGGAGATGAGTACAGGCTCTGGCTGCCCCCTCTGTCCTCCTCTCCCTGAGACAGAAGCCCCAGAAGGTGGGGGTGTTTGTGGACTATGAGGAGGGTCTGGTCTCCTTTTATGATGTGGAGGCCAGGTCTCATATCTACTCTTTCACTGGCTGCACCTTCACTGATAAACTCTATCCATACTTCAGTCCCTGTCTGAATCATGGAGGTAAAAACTCTGTCCCCTCTGATCATCACTCCTGTCACACACTGACAATGTCACTTCAAAATATCAATCCAAACATAACAGTTTGGGGTTTTCAGGAGACAGTCATTTTGGTGTTCAAATATTTATTAACAAATCTGTAAACAGGGGCTGTGTTCCGCTGGTGGCTCACTGGGTAGTGTGTCTCACAGACTGAGGCCTAGACGCAGGAGGCCCAGGGTTCGAGTCCAGCCTGGGCCCTTTCCTGCTTTTCTTTCTTTCTTACCATCTTCCCGTCACTCCTTCACGGTCTGCATCAAATTAAAGTTTTCATATGGTAGAAGATGGATATATAACTTTGTAAATACATACAAACGTGTCATATAAAAGCTAAGAACCTTATATCATGTATCAAACCAACCTGATGAACTATTTACATTCATGAATGATGTGTAGTTACAATCCAATTGACCCCACTCCCATTTTTAGGATCATAAAACGAAACAGAATTGTTATAAAGGTTAATAAAAAAATAACACTGGAATGTCGACTCATTTTCTTTATTTCTGCAATCAACCAGTAGCCTTACACCATAAATTATTTACGCATTTCCGTGGCAAAATAAATCTCCTTTCGTCATATATTCAACACAGAAAACTGCAAGCTGTCCAATCAGTCTATAATAAATATGATATTCAAATACAAGTCAATCCTTGACAGAGAGCATGGCCAAACAGACACAACGACTGAAGGGACACTTTTCTCAGAAGTCTATCAGACATCACCAACACACATGCAGCCCTCCAGACCAGTTTCGTAGCTGCTGCAGTCTCTGGGTTGAACCCTCCCAGCTCTCCCGAGCTCACTGTTGGACAGGTAACTGAGCCCAAGTGAGCGGTTGATTGCGCGAGGGGGATTATTCGTTACGATTGGGTTGATTCTTCCGCAGGTTTGAAGTCCTCCATGTTCTCTTTGAACTTCAAGAAGTCCCTTCTTTTGATGAAGTACCTCACCTTTTAGAATGAATAGGAAATGATTGGCACGTATGTTATTCTTTGAATTGGACACCAATGCCAACAGAAAGGTTGAGCTTGAAAATAAATGGTTGTGTAACGTTTTTTGGTGTGTTATTATACCTAGACCTAAATGCCTACACACTTACGAAACTGTCACTACACAGCAGGCTTTACCCATGTGTTTACGTTACTCACCCACTGAGTCGGACAGTTGGCCTCGAACTCTTTCTGAAACTTCTCGCACGAAGAGGCTTGGTCGTTATTGTCATCCAGGCACTTCCACAGTTCGTCCCTCGCTCCCCAACATGCGCGTCTCTCGCTAGAGTTCGGGGCTGACATGGCGGGTTTACCGGGCAGGTGAGCTGCTCTGTTGTTGTGTAACAGTGGCCAAATAATTTCACACAATCATTTAGATTCAAGACTTCAGCATTGAGATTGTAATCCTGATATATCGCTGAAAATGTTTATCGTGAAATCCGTTGGAAACGTTCAGCAAAGTCTGCTGAAAATCAGCAATTACAAATGTGAATTCTGTAACCTGATTGTGGGATCATTCAAGGACGCACAACTGCTGACATCCGTCGCCTTCATCTGACGTAAGAAACTATTATTGCGATGGCGTGGTACGGCCACTAGGCGGCAGACTTTGCCCATTATGCTTTTTGATCGCACGAATTTAATCAGTGAAAGTGGTAAGACCATTTAGAAGGATGAAGTAACTCAAACTGAATTTGAGGGTGCAAATTAAGACTGGAGCAGACTCACTGTGTATTCTCATAGCCTAGGCTACTCTTAAATATGAGCGCATACGAACTGCACCTTTACAGTTATCAAAACAGCACAGGACCTGTTGCACACTGGCCAGTGAATTCTTCTCACGGATAGTTTTTTCTCATGGGATTTGACCGACAGAATAATAGGACGTGGAGGGGAGGAGGCGTGGGTGCTTAGCGAACACGGAATAGAGTGAAGGAGAGAAGAGTGAATAAACCTGCATGGTGCTAGTTACCATGGCTCCCAGCAACCATTTCAGCATTATGGGGTGGGGGTGTTGTTGGAGGGAGGTTAATACTCCTCTCAGGGCAACCCCAATTAACTTTCCATGATGATAATTGACGGTAGTCTTTGCTTCTCAAGAATTTCAATACCAGGGTACTTGAGATCGAGCAGGCCATTTGCTTGAATGCTATAGAACCGATACAAACATGACGTCATTCGTGATTACGCTCCAGAATATCAACAGGTTTTCAACCATCTGTTTTCCAAGGAAGTGAATCATTTGAAAAACTGTTCAGGATGAAAACGACAAAATAAATAAATGATTAAAAAACTATGACATGCTATTCAATTCAAGTCAGATTTGAGTCCATTGCATATACTGAGCAGCTTTGATAGTGGTCCCCAAACCTGCTTTCTGCTGTTAAAGGCCCTTTGAGCTTGTTGGCAGCATTGTGTGAGCTGTGGGTTCGTAGAATTTGTTGTTGTCTATGTGCTGCTGGGACAAGGAAACTCCCATAGAACCAACACAGGGATGTGACAAGAAAGCCAATCTCAGTCATTCACACACATGCGCACACACACACACACATACACACACACACACACACACACACACACACACATACAGAGAGACACAAACACACAGAGGGAGGGGTACGTCTCAGGGGTAAGGTCCTATAGTCCTTGTATCAAGCAACATTGTTTGTAAAGGGTGAATAGAAAGAACATGAAAGAACATTTATGAAATAGGCTAACTCCAGACACCTCTGCGATTGCAACCAGAACAGGCAGGCTCATCCCTGAAAGGAAACATGCATTTCGGCCACATCACTATTCTGCTCGACAGCATTTCGAAGCCCGTGTTGTAGCCAAAGTACAGCGCCGAGCGAGGACCATTAAGGAAGTCCTCTTATCCTTCCTCTGTCCTATACAGGTGACATCAGCAGCCCCGTGCGTGCAAACAGCCTCTCTCCGGGCTCTCTCTCTCTTTCTCTCTCTCTCTCCTCTCTCTCTTGTAGGGAGGGAGGAATGCTGTTGAACAGCGACCTCGATGTCACTCGATGCCTTTGTGAGCGTGTGACACCCGCTGAAGAGAAGGTGGTGTTCTTTTAAAAAGCTAGTGGGATCGGGACGGCAGGAGAGGAAGGTTGCACGGAAGAAAAACCTGATTAGAATAGCCTACTGACTGGGTGTTATCGGAAAATCTTACGAGGAATTGACGCTTTTATAGCTTATTCCGTGTTGACCTTTCGATGAAGGTCCAATGTTTCAGTTATGAACTTTACCAATTTATAATCCGCTTGTCAGACTGCTTTGAGACTCAAGACTGCCATCAATTATTCAATAATATGAATGTAGGTGAGTCATCGCGGGCTATTACACAGAGGCTGTTTTGCCAGAGGTTCTACCCCACATTGGCCTTTACCCCTGGAGTTTCCTGTTGCTAGGGAACCCACCTCCAGCTGGGTCGATCCGGACCTCACTTATACAGCGAAGGTGCTCATTAGGGGCTCTGCATCGCTCACACGTCACCCATGTCATATTCATAACCCTAATAGACTCACCGGGCTTTCAAATTCACCGCACACGCACGCGGCGCAGAATAAGCACGAGGCTCACCTCCGAGATAACGTGCCGACTTCAAAGCCGCCCCAAGTCTGTTCGACGGCGCGTCGAGCGAAATTGTATGCCGCGAACGGACCCTTTAATTAGCATTTGAATTGTGCTCCATGACAACTCTCTATCGAGCAGACAGCTCAAGTTTTGGCCAGCCGAGGTCTTTCCTGCGGGTTCTTGATTAAGAATCCACAGGATATAGTCTGTGGGTCTCTTGTGTGTGAGAATACATGTCACTGTGTGTGCGAGTGTGCTTGACTGCATGCGACATGCATTCCGAGGACTCAGGATTCAGTGAGTCTCCACCATGCATCCCTGTGCCTGTCTTTGTTGTGTTCCCTGAAGGAGGCAAAGACAGGATCAGCTCTGGCTCCCTCTCTGTCTCTCTCCCTCGGTCTCTCTCCCTCTCATTCTTCCTCTCCCCTCTTCCTGCCTCTCTCTCTCGTGCCTTTCTCTCCCCCCTTCCTCTCCCCTCTCCCTGGCCCTTTCTCAGTTGTCCTTGCCTCTCTCTCCATCTTCCTCGACCTCTCTCTCCCCCGTCTCTTCTTCTTCTTCTGCGGCTCCAGACGACAGGCCCGTCGCAGAGGCCCTCCAGGACGCAGAGGGGTCTAACATCACACGAGAGGCCAGGCCGGGCAGCCTGAACTAGGGGGCTATTCAGGAGGAGTCACGGGCCAATGGGAGCTCAGGAACCACCAGCCTCAACGTCCCCTTCAGCCACCTGACCCATGGCGGCCGAGCGGAGACGAAGAGGCTCACAGAGAGGCCGGAGAGAGGGAGAGGGAGAGAGACATAGGAAAAGAGCAGCACGTTCAGCCCACAACACAGAGACAAGGTCGAAGCGTTTATCTCGTATCGTGTTAAATGTGAAGAGAGAGACAATTGAAGGTCATGTGATTTCCGGGATTTGCGGATGACACGACGACATCAAAGTGGAGCGTGTTTCCGTAAATGTCAGACCATCGTCAGATTCCCCTCATACCGGGGTTAGAGGGAGAGAAATGACAGGGCTAGTAGATTCTGGCTTCTTTAAAGACAGCAACGACTACGACGAGTGCCAGGGCAATCTCAGCCAGCACGCACACTTGTGTTGAAAGGTTTACAGTTTTAATGCTTGCTGCTGTCATGTATTTTCTCTCAATTGTCTGTTGGGTTGTGGTGTTGATGATTGGGTTATTGAATGCCTCCCTCTTCCTCATTGATCTTAAACTTCTAGGGTATTGAACTTCGGGCGCCCAAAGCAGCCTGTCAATATTGTGGATACGAACAGTGAGGCTACCGCTGGGGCTGTCATGGAAACAGTGTGGCGGCGTGCAGAGAGAGAGAGAGTGTCGAGAGAGAGACAGATAGGAAAGACAGAGACAGAGAGTCGAGACAGAAGGGAGAGAGAGAGGAGAGAGAGAAAGGGAGAGAGAGGAAAGACAGAGAGTGATCGAGAGACACAGAGAGAGACAGAGAGAGGAGAGTCAGGCACAGCAGCACAGGGAGGCAGGGGGGAGGGGGCTTCATCTCTGGTAACTATATCCACAGGTGTGGTCAGCATTGCCATCACTTGGGTATAGGCACCTCTCTCTCTCGACGTCCAGACATTGCTTGTTCAAACACTCGACGATTGGCTTTGTGTTCACTGTAAGCAATTAGTACCCTGGGTCCATCTCGCTCTCCTTCTCTCTAGGTCTCTTTCTCAGAGAACCTAACAATGCCCTGTCATACCCTGCTAACCAGTATCTGAAGCCATAATGGGAGCCCCATCACACATCCCGATCCCTTTGTTGATGTCTGCAGACGGCAGAGACTTTCCGTGTCTCGTCTGTCACGGGCAGACGTCTCGGGCAGTGGCTTCTCTGGGCACCCGCTGCCATCGAGAGGTATTGATCCTCAACTGTAGTTTGAACACTGTGAAAAACCCACGTGCGAAATCTCTCTCTCTCTCTCTCTCTCTCTCTGTCGCTTCGGTCCCCTTTCCTTTCAGCAGCGTTGCACTGCTGTTCTCTCCTCCCACCCTCCCTCCCCCGTTTCCCTCCCCCTCTCCTCTCTGGCTCTCCCCCTCTCTCTCTTCTCTGTCTGTCCGCCAGTGTCTGTCTTTGTCTGTCTGTTTTCTTCCACTCCACCCTCCTCTCTCCTCTCTCTCTCCTCTCTCTCTCCTCGCCCTCTCCTCTCTCTCTCCTCTCTCCCTCTCTCTCTCCTCTCTCCTCTCTCTCCCTCCATCTCTCTCTCTCCTCCTCTCACTCTCTCTCCTCTCTCCTCTCTCTCTCTCCTCTCTCTCTCCTCTCGTCTCCTCTCTCTCGCTCTCTCTCCTCTCTCCTCTCCTCTCTCTCCATCTCGTCCTCTCCTCTCTTCTCCTCTCTCGTCTCCTCCCTCTCTCCCTCTCTCCTCCTCTCCTCCTCTCTCTCTCTCTCCTGCCTCCTCTGTCTCTCTCCTCTCTCCTCCTCTCTCCTCTCTCCAGGTTCACTCTCCTCGAACTCCTCTCGCCTCTCATCACTTCTCTACTTCTCCTCTCCCTCCTCCTCTCGGTACCTCTCTCCCTCTCTCCTCTCTCCCTCTCATCACGCTGCGCTCTCCCTCCTCCCCTCTCCCACTCGTCTCCTCTCCTCCATCTCTCCTCTCTCTCTGCTACGTGCGTACTCTCGCTCTCGTCGTCCTCTCTACTCTAGCTCTCTCTCTCTCTCCTCTCTCCTCTCTCCTCTCTCTCTCTCCCTCTCCAGTCATCAGAAAAGCCGGTGCTTGCTGGAAGCCCGCCTCTCTTCTATTCTCTCGCAAGCCAAGTGGGGAGGAAACACTCTTGCTGATGCAGCCTCTTCCATGTCAACAGGTTGTTTACGCCAAACCGCAGGCAGGCTCAGTCACACACCACTGCACCCCCAACACACACACACACACACACACAAAACGAAAGGAAAACCCCACACGTTCCCACAACACACACACGCAACCCCACAAAATCACACACCACCCACCCACACGCACGCACACACGCATACACGGAGTGGTCGAGCTGGAGAAAGGCAAAAAGACATTGTAGCGAGCTATACCCTGAGATAAAGGTGGGCCAACAAGTGAAACGTCAATTCTGCATAAATTGAAGCTAATCTGTCTAAATGTATGCTAATGTATGCACCGGGATAACAAGACGGATCACCCCAGGAGCATGTCATTGTGTTTGGTCCTGCCCCCCAGATTAGAGGAGAAGTCTCCGGTGGGTCTTTATGGTGAGATTCCCGGTTGTACACCCAACCTCTTCAGTCACCTGTCAGAATGTCAGCTTGGTTCGGGTCAATACCAGAATTGCTTGCTTTTACTAAGGGATAGATTATCCTTGTTGTTGTACTGGGCTATGTGGATAAGCATATAGCATATACTGCCCACACTTAAGTCCTGTCCAGCTGTTACTGTTACAGTAATCCGTTCTTGATCCCTCTGGTTAGGGTATAGCCTTGTATGCATACATACGTGAAGCCTGCATGTATAGGATGCCTCTAGTTAGGGCTATACACATGAGCTGTATTTCCCACATTTTCAAATTACAAATTAAATATCTACCTTTCGCAAATTGTCACCGCGAATACACCTTTGGTTGTCTCAACGTTCACTTTGCTATCGGGGACGGGGACTTTAAAACGCAGACCGGCCCAAGACCGTGTATTATTAGTATTATATTATTTTTGCAATATGCCGCGGAAATCTCCCGACTCTCCCGACGGCCAGTCCGACCCTAACTGTCCACCACACATCGGGTCTCCCCTCCCCGCTGCGTTTCTGTGAGTAGTGGGCGGCGCGCACATCCGATCTCTCTCTTGTGAGCACAGCGCGTGAGACAGCCAGTCCGTTCGGAACGGAGCGCGGACGCCAGGTCGAGACAGGAGCTCCCGCCGCAGTGTCGGAATGAGGCGAGGGTAGAACCTTTACGCACGAGGGTTGCATTTGATCTGTAAAACGCGTTTTCTTTTTCTTTAGCTGATTTTTCTATTGGGTTTGTGCCGAGACTGAAGAATATGAAGGCGTCTATGAGAAGATTGAACCTATTGGTCGCCCAGACTCTGATATTATGTCAAATAGGTAAGGGAAAAGGTTCATGGTATTTCTGTTAGTAGCCTATGTTATGTTTTAGCCCAACGAACACTTTTCACATACTGCATTTCCTTGTGAGAGCTTCACGTGACAGTGTATGCACCTGTTAAGAATATTGTTTAGGCTTGAAATGCATCTGTATTGCAGCCTGTCATATTATTCGTCTCAAATGCATATTATTTTACGGTGGTCGATCGCATATTTACAACATGGGGACTTTCAAAACATTTACCTTTGAACTTGTAATTCGTAATACTACCACGTAGGTACGGATACAGTAAACCGTTCTTCACAGCGTATTCCCCTGAGACATTTTAAGTGGAGGATATGTCATCCTATAATATCACTTAGCCATAAACCTCGAATTGAAAAGACTGGAGAAATCCCAGAAGTACATCTCAAATAAACTTTTGGTGTCCGATTTGGAGTTGATTAGAGATTTGGATTTGGAGTGATATGTAACCGAATATGACCCATTGCTCACACATTCTCTCTACAGTCCATACAGAGTGGACATGAGAGCAATCGTTGTTCAGCACAGGATTGGCATTTGAAGATGCCATTTAAAGATTCCTTTAATAGAAGGAGAAAGCTTTAATATTGATTCATTCGATTCTTCATAAGGTTATCTTGTGTCCCCATCACATTTCCCTTTTCCGGTGGATAAGGAAAACGTCACTGAGGCCAGTTTGTTTAATGTGATTGAGCTGGCCAAGATTTCTTGATTCTGAAAGACCTACGTGTTTTCATGCATAGATACACACCAGGGCATTGCTCGCCATCCACAACTATTTGATACTATTTTCTCAGGCCAAGTGATTTGTCATGACTCATGTCCTTTATGCCAAAGGATGGACTGTTTTGCTGGGCTGTTGGGAAAAATCCATTGGAGGGAAATGAACAAGCCCATCTCCAGCCATCTGTCCCTCAATATGCCAGGCCAGAACTCGTTAGCACACACACACTCACTGACCACACACATGAATACTGTACATACACACAAACTCTAAAACAGACAAAAGGACAGCGACGTGCTGAAAACACACATACGCACACACACACACAACACATACATGCACATAGACAGCACCTCTCTTGTACACTGAAGTACATCAGGGCACATTATTATTGTTATTTATTTACTTTAAAGATGCCCATGTGTGTGCTTCAGAGTGCCAGTTGACCTAATCTGTCAGTTTGAGACCGATCAGAACATAACTACCATAACATATGCTTTAAAACTCCTTATTATCACAGTATATACACCCGACGTTTTGGTATGACTACACTAGCAGCTGTGTATGTGTATGTATGTGTGTGTGTGTGTGTGTGTGTGTGTGTGTGTGTGTATGTGTGTGTGTGTGTGTGTGGTGTGTGTGTGTGTGTGTGTGTGTGTGTGTGTGTGTGTGTGTGTGTGTGTGTGTGTGTGTGTGTGTGTGTGTGTGCGTGTGTGTGTGTGTTGAGTAAGCTGCATGCACAGGACGCGGTGCCCGGCTATTGTTGCTCACCAATTGATTGTACAGCCAGCAGCAGTGTGAGTTTGCACTGTGATATCTGTGTGTGTGTGTTTGTGTGTGTGTGCGTGTGTTCGTGTGTGTGTGTGTGTGCACGTGTGTGCGCGCGGTCACCCGAGTTTCTTTCCATCAGCCGAGGCATCAAAGCAGACTCACCTCATTCCCACTTCTCACAGAAAGATCAGTGGAGTTCAGCTCTCGCGTTGACCTGTCACGTCCCCCAGTGAGCTGCGCTGAAGTCCCTGCCACACACGAGAGTAGAGGGGACGCGTCGAGCGGCGGGATCGACCGATCGATCTCACGCCATTTTCCCCTCAGTGTGTGGCTGTGGTGTGGACAGCAGGCACCTGAAGGTTTCTCCTTTTGAAGATACGGTGAAACCGTCCAAGTAAACCCAGGCTGAAAGATATCTCATTGTATACGTGTATAGACTCGACGCGCATTGGCCATCTCTCGCGTTATCTGGTGAAAGGACCGACTTGAGAGAAGGGTCGTTATCCAGCGCCGCTCAACCGTGTGGCAGTCCAGCTGGCGATTTTATCGCCACGACAACGCTTTTATCGCTGGTGCGTGGCTGGCACATCGTTAACACACCGATACATGGTTCATGACTTGTCCTTTGTGAGCTCGAAAACAGATACTTTGGGAGTGTCTTACATTAACTACTCCACATGGTCTTGTTTCGCTGCTGAACACCGTTCCCAGACACTACAATGAAATCGATATTTGGCACAAGGTGTTTATTTTCTTTGTGAAAATCCTAAATCGAAACCGAAGACCTATAGGCTGCGGCGATGCCCTCTAAAGCTTGTATACGACAGAGAGACTCGACGTACGTACTTAAAAAGGGAAAAGATTTAAATGGACACTTAAGCTATGTCAGTTATTTAGGACAAACAATTACAAACAATTCATATTGTAATGAACCTCACAAGAACAATACTAGGAAGTATTCGGAAGTGGATGACGCTCTTTCTCTCCCTGCCTAGAGCTGTTGTCGATCGGTTGGTTTGATCACTGACCCCTGACCCGAGGTTATCGTTGTGTGTCAGATCAAGTACACATGACATTATGTCATCACGCGTATCATCGATTATGTAACGAGAGTCCCCTCCTCTGGGATTTCCAATGATCAATGAGACTCGATTCGACCAATAGGACTGGTTCGCAGAAGCTCATCTCTCGATCAAATTAGCTGGCGTCAATTCTAGTCACCGGGCCCCCCGACTGTAAAGTCGACAGCGTTGGACTGTAGTTCCTCGACAGATCGAAAAAAACAAATCAGGCGTTCTCTCGGCTGAGTCAGCAAAGGGGTAGTTTAGTTTCCCTTCCGTTTTTGTGTTTCAGTAACTCGCTACCGAGAACAAAACAAGGAGGAAATATACGCAAGTTAAAAATACACACCGAGAATTAGTGTCTGTTGGAGGGGAGTCAGGAGAAAGCTGAACTCTGTGATGTCAGTGTTTTTGGGGCCACGGTCCCTGTCGCTCAACCCTCCCCGTGGGACCCCAACAACGACTGAATTACACTCGTTTTTTCCTTTCTTTCTTTTCATATCCATGTTTGCACGTGTTCCTGTTGCTGCTGTGCAATTTTCTGTCCGTACTCCAGAAGGACTCTTCAGATGACAAATTCAACACATGTAGATCCCCACGCTTTCTCAGCTAAAAGACACGGCCAAAAGACTAAAAAATCAATATCTGTAACCATGGTAACGTGCGCCCGCGCGGGCTGCAGAAAGTCTGTTTCCTCCTCCTCGCTTCTCGAACAGCCTCCATTCATCCCATTCTGTAACATACTATCTACAGTATCACACAAAACTTTACTAAACATAATGTTACATCGAGATTTATTATTGTTGGACTGTGTGACTCATTTTCATTTGACTAGAATCCATGTGGAGCAGATGCGTGTCTGGGGATTGAGAATGACTGTGAAGTAGCAACTGCCAGATCTTCATCCAGATCTCCTCCCCAGCCTCTCCTCCCCCTCCCTCTCTCCCACGGACCCTTCCTCTCTCCCTCCCTGCCACCCTGCCCATTCCTAGCCCTGCCTTGCTCCAGTCTTTACCAGCCTGGCCAACCCTGCCTCCCTGGCAGGTGCTGGTACCAAGCCCCCACCCCTCGCCCCTTGGCTTGAGGCAACGGCCCCGGTGGATGTAGGTGGTATTGCATCTTCGACTTGACTTCCGTGTCTTCCGGTCGTTTTTAATCTATTAACTCCAGTCAACATTTACAAAACTATCTCCCCCAATAATTTTTGTTCGATACTCGAACCTGGCTCATACTACTAGCTTTTTCATAGAATAATTTTTCCAGATTTTTGCTATGTTTGAAACCAATCCGAAATAGGTAAACTAGCACCCCATTTATTTGCTCACGTCAAGAAAAGTTGCCTCGAAACGTGTTCGCGGATACTAACAGGGGACGAGCACATAAGGGAACATCAGAAAGTGCTGATTTAGCTGAGCTGAATGAGAACAAGGAGAAAGGACTTGGTAATCTAAAATTGCCTGCCTTAATTGTAGCACGTTTTACAAATGCTTGCACATATACATGACGGTTGTTTGTAGAGTTTATTTCCGTTATTTTAAAGCATATTTAACCATTTTGTAGGCTAATGAACGCGATGATTCTCATTGCATGACAAAGTAGGCTAATTATAGCCTAATATAATTAGTTATAATATCGTGGCATGTTACGGCGTCATTGTAGATAACATGTTATTCTGGAGCAAAGACGAAGATGAATAAATCATGTCTGATAACGACAATATTGTTATGGTCGTTATATTGTTAGAACTTTATGTCAGTTAACACTACAACGATGGCATTAACAATAAGCTAGTAGTAGTAAGCAACACTCATCATCATTATAATAGTAACATAGGTATAGCCTATAGCCTGTAGGCTGAATTTAGCTTGCTTTGCCGAGCTAGAACAACGACGGAGCCAAATATTCAAGCTTGCAGTTTCTTTAATCCAACACAATACTTAGCAGTCAAACTAAAACACGGAGCAAAAAGAACAACGTATAGGCATTGCACGTATAATATTACAGTATTGGTTTTCGTAAGTTCACATGTATCTGCTTCATGATCGGACTTGTACCACATTCTGACAGTTTTCTGCAATGCCTTAGCTCCAGCTCACAAGCTCGCGACTGGTTGTCGCAAAGTATGACGTGTACAGCTATTTGCAAGCGTGCACGAGTCTCGGAGCCAGCTTGGAGCTAGGAAAAAAGTGAGCCCGTTAAAAGCTATGGGCTCACTTTTTTCCTAGTTTAGACCGGAAGACACGGAAGTAGAAAGATGGCGCTGTCCGTTTCGCGCTCTAGCTTGCCTCACTGCGCCACTGAGCACTTTTCATAGAAATGAATGGGGACGCCATCTTGGAAGACAATGTTGGCTCTCTCTACTTAATAATACCTCTATGGCTGGTACTGACCTGGCCAGCTTTGACCCAGTCCTCTTCAGCTTCCGGCTCCCTGCTTACCTGGTTATCTCTCTCTCTCCTCTCTCTCTCTCTCTCTTTTTCTTTCTCTCTCTCTTGCCGTCTGACTCGTTGGCCAGTGGCAGAGGCAGTGTCTGTCTGCCCTCAATGGAGGCTCTCTCAGTCAGCCCTTCGTAGGAGAGCCCTCCATCTGCAAGAACCAGCTTTCAGCCAGCCAGCCGCGCACACATGTTTAGTCACATGACACCCAATACCACAGACCACAGACACAGTTACCCCTCATACCACAAGCAATTCCCTCTCCTCACACCATAGCTAACAGGCCGGGCTAACCGCTCTATTTTCTTCAATGCTGCTCACGTCTTGTTACACACCCCCCTCTCTCACACACACACACACTCTCACTTACACTCACAACACTCACTCACACACAACACAACACAAACACACACGCCTGTCCCACGGCCCCAAGTCGGACTCAGCCTTCACGGGAACGGGAATCTCTTTAGAGAGATTTGCAGGAAGTCTGTCTCCTTGGCTTCGCCTGCCATCAAAGCATTTTTTAACCCCCGACTCCTCGATGTTGCGAAAGACCGCAGCGAGTTTGGGGTCATCGATTCTCCGGCCCCCCGCCTCGAGAAGCCGACATTTGGCCGTGGTTTCTCTCGGTGGGTCTGTTTCCTTCTCAGCTTTCGCCCGGTCTATTCTGAAGCCCCTTTATTCATAAGCCCGGTCTCTGTACAAATCCACTTTGACTCGGTCTCTGAGGTAGGGAGATATAGTTATTAAGAGTGGGGAGCTAAATCAGGGACTGTGATTGGAGCATATTGTCTGGCCCGGGCATTCAGGGCTTTGAAGCTGTCTACCATCCAATCCCCATATGTCTTTCCTCATATTGGGATGTAACTCTACATTATTAATAGAGACCGAGGGGGGGGGTTTCTTGTCTCTGGCGATTCTCCAATGACGGTCTACGGATTATGCTCTTGTTAACATACCGGGTAGGGTTAAAGAAGGCTGCCCCCCCCCACCCACCCCCCTCCTTCTGAAACGCTCCTAAATCTTCCTCAGCCAAGCGGAGTGTAAATGTTTAGAGAGCGGGGATAGAGAGGGAGCGGGGGAGTAGAGAAGGGAGGGAGGGAGGATGGAGGAGAGAGAGGAGCGGGAGGGCAGTGGAACTAAAAGGCTATAGCTCTCATCTGTCTCCCTCTCTCTCTCTCTCTCTCTCTCTCTCTCTCTCTCTCTCTCTCTCTCTCTCTCGCTCGCCCTCTCGACTTCAGGAAGCCGTTCTGGAGTTACACCGGCCCGACAGTAGCGGCGTTTGTCCGCGAAAGGGACCGTCACAAAAGGCACTGTTGTTTAAAAGGTTCTGGCTGAGGAGATGGAGAGACTGCGAGAGGGCTAGTGACCAGTTCAGAGGAAAGCAGACACGTTCTGGATGAGAGAATTTTCGGGATTTGTCTTCTTTTTCCACGGGCGTGATGGATACAGAGTGGGGGGGAGATTCTTGTTGCAGTGGGGGAGGTTCGAGGGGGGAGGGGGGGGTGTCGGAGCATTAGTCAATGATCGGTGGTTTCATTCTGAAAGTTTGAGGGGGAGGGGATGGGGGCGGGGGGGGGGCAAACGGAAGGTGCAAGGCCTGACTGGGGTGTCCATGGCGATGGGGAGAGGCGACGGAGGAAGTCGGAGGAAGTCAGGGTGGCCAGGCGCCACAAGAGCCTCTGCTGTTGTCAAGGAGCCCTGACGCCTGCCGCATGCTGATTGGGGGGGGGACCTGGGCCGCATCTCGATAGGGCGAGGTGGCTCCCTGCCCCGGCCACGCTGCTCACAGTCCCAATAGGCCTCAAATCCTTTCCCTCGGCACTGCTCTCAGTGCTGCAGTTATGGGTCTCTGCAATGAGAGAGAGAGTTTGGAGATGCATCGCTGCTGGCTAACATCCCAGTGCTCTGAATTTGGGCAGATGGAAATGGTGTATCTCACTGCACTCTCTGGAAAAGTAGACCAATGGGTCAACACACACACACACACACACACCACACACACAGAGACACTCAGAGGCGAAGACAAACCCCCCACGTAACTCAAACGGATCACCAATCGCACACGCTCAAGTGGACACAGATAAACACAGTACTTTACAGTAACTGTGTGTACACACAGTCGCAGCATGAAATAAAGGAGTTGTCGGTTCCTGTTCCGTGGAGCACACGCAGGTCCCCGGAGGGGGGGTAAGTGCTGCAGTCCCATGTCTGCACACAGCTCGGTACCTGTCTGCCTCCCCAGCACAAAGGGACACGCTGGAGCTTTGAACGAGCTCCTTCATCTCCTCTCAGCGATCTGAGTTTCTCGCTGTCCTCAGGGGGTCCTCTCTTTTCTTTCCCTTCCCCCCCTCTCTCTCTCTCTCTCTCTCTCTTCTCTCTCTCTCTTTCTGTATCTCTCCCCCTCTCTCTCCCTTTCTCCCTCCCTCCCTCTCTCCCTCCCTCCCTCCCTCCCTCCCGCCTCCCTCCCTCCCTCCCTCCCTCCCTCCCTCCCTCCCTCCCTCCCTCCCTCCCTCCCTCTCTCTCTCTCTCTCTCCTCGTCTCTCTCCTCTCTATCTCTCTCTCTCTCTCTCTCTCTCTTTCTTCTCTCTCCCCCCTCTCTCTCCCTTTCTTCTTTTCTCCCTTTCTCCCTTCTCTCCCTCCCTCCTTCCCGCTCTTTCTCTCTCTTCTCCCTCCTCTCCGCTCGAGGTCCACGTCTCGTCCTCAAGGCCGGCGCTCCGGCCATCCCATCTTCAAAAGAATCACCTCGCCTCCTCTCCCACCTTTGTCTCTCCGCTCTCTCCTCTCTCTCTCTATTTCTCTCCCTCCTCGTTTATTTATGAGTCCTTCTTGGGAGGCAGCCTGTTTTAAGCCTGGATGCTGACTGAAGTTGAGGCTGAAAGCCTAACGTGTTTTGTTATTTTAGGCCATCCCTCACAAGGGAAGTCCCAGGGCAGAAGCAGACTTCCCTCCTGGGACTTTGTCTGTGCGAGTGTAACTTTTTGGAGTTTTATGTTTTGAAAAACAGAAAGTGGTCTTTCAGTACACCCGTCTTAAAGCAGGGGGTTGGTAAAAAATAAAGGCTGGAACCATCTGGAACACAAACACAAACAACCTTTGCGTTCTGGGTAGAATTAGTTAATCAAGTAAAGGTTCTAGTGAAAACGGCTTTTACCAGGACACTCCCCCCTATCCCGCAGCCCCCAGCCCCCCCCCACGCACACACAGTTTTAAAGGGCTTTCCCTAAAATGAAAAGAAAACGTTTTTAAAGAAAAAAAAGTCTCTAAAACCCCCTACTACCATCATCCACCTCCCACCCTCAACCGCCCCCCCCCACCCCTATGAGACGGACGGCCTCTCCAGTGGACTCTATCACAGTCAAGCACACACCGACGTGTTCCGCCACCGTCTAGCCCCCGCGAAGGAAAATGACCCGCTCGCGCTCACAGAGCAGCGTGACGAGACACACATAATAGAATCTGGTGATTCATGAGAGACAGCTCCCAGAAACGGCCTTTATCCTCCTCAGGGCTTTTACCACTTCCACTCCCTCCCGCAAGGTGGAAGCAATATATAAAAGACACGTCTACAATAGCGTCGAGTAGAATGGAACCTAATAGATCTCCTGCTCGATAGATACGTTTATGTGGAGATGTCACGGCGGTGACAACAAGCCTGAGGAGGAGGGGCCACGACGTGGAGCCGTGACAACGTGGAGGCCCCCTTGGTCCAGACTGTGTCCAAGCCGTCTGTCAGCCTGTCCAGCTGCTTATCCTCAATGGGGGTTTAACAGCTGTTCCTCCTGTGTAAGCACCTCCTAGAATAGGGCCCCAACTTCTCACGGTGGACTACTTGTCCCCGCTAACCCCAGGCCAACAGCTGGAGCGGAGCACATTCCCCCCCGTTCACCCCAGTCCATAGTCCTCCTTCCGACCGATAAGGAGGGCAAGGCGGATCTACGGTTTGAAAGCCCCTCTAGAACCAATGCGGGGGTTTGAGTTGCATTTCAACTCTTTTTGGAGCTAAACCTACACGGTCTACATTTCGCTATAGGGTTCCATTGCAAGTATGTGTGTAGTAAAACACAACCCCCACCCCCCCACCCCACCCCCCTCAGGGAACAAATGCACTAATTCACACGCCTGTCAGTCACAACAGCTGAGAGAGTGGGGAGAGACTGTTGAGGTGTGTGTGTGTTGACGTGTGTCAGTATGTGTGTTGATGTCTGTGTGTGTGTGTGTGTGTGTGTGTGTTGACGTGCGTCTGTGTGTGTGCCGACGTGTGTGTGTGTCTGTCTCCATGTTCAACAGGTGGCGCGACGTCACTTTGCCGCGATCAAACGCCGCTCGCGGGCAGCGGGGGCCCCCGACTTCGGCTCCACTCAGGCAGCGACGGAGACTGTCTCTCTCGGTGCTCCGCATTCTTGCATGGAAAGCAGCCACTCCAAGGGCCTCCTCGAGTTCCCCCTCTAGGTTTCCCCAAACATTCCCCTTTCAGTTTCACCGAGCATGACCCCCCGTGGCCTTGCGGGTGTGTTTCCTCCTCGCGACCTTCAGCGAGAGCCTCTCCATCAACGCCTGCGCTCCTCCAGAGTGCCTCTTTGCGTCGATCGGTCGTAAACATCGACTGGGGGGAAAAGAATATAGGACCATTGTGATTTTTTCCCCTCTCTGGCGGGCTCGTGTGGGTCTGAGACGTGTTCTGAGAGCGTGTTCGGAGGGGCGGCCATCTAGAACGTGTGACGGGTGTGTTTCTCCCCAGGGCCAGCGCGCCAGGGAGAGCAGAGGGAGAGAGAGAGAAGAGAAAGAGAATCCCTCCTCCCTGTGGCTCGGTCCACCTCTCCTGGGGGGTGTCTAAGTCCTCCCTGCCTTGTTCGTCAACGTTGTCCTGAGGATCGCTTCTTGACTACACGCACACCCATGGGGTGTCCCCCAGTGTGTTTCTGTGGAGGAAATGGGGATTTCCTGTGTGCTTACATTATTCACTAAATGGTCAATGGACTGCATTTATATAGCTCTTTTATATAGCTCTTTTATATACCTCTTTTATGCGGCACCCAAAGAGCTTTACAATTTTGCCTCTCACAGTGGTCTTCTGGGTATTGTAGTCTCATGGCGATTGTCTGATAAGCAGAGAAAGAGGCCTTTAAGTTATGTTCTGGCTGGCCTTCATTTACAGCATACACCTTTGATCAACTGCTGTGTAAAAATGATAAGAGGAATTAAAACGTACTTGACACAATGGTGGCGCATTTGGTTTGCCTTTAAAGTTGCCTCTTACCAGGGTACAAGGGTTTCATCGTATTGGATAATCTCCAGTCAACCACAGTATTTGCAAATAGTAATTGCCCCAGGCCTTGTCTGGTCTGAGGAGGTTGGACAGTGTCACAGTACTGTGTTGCAATGGATAAACAACGCACTGTTTGAAAAAGACAGGAGCTCTTGGTTTAACCATGGTGTCTACATTGGATCCCCTCACATTAGTTCCAGTGTTAACTTTCAGCTCTCAGTGTGAAAGAGAAGAATGCGAGGAAATGAGTGAAGGAGAGAGAGATAGAGAGAGAGAGAGAGAGAGAGATGAGAGGAGAGAGCGAAGATACGATGAGCTGATGGAGATAGAGTGAGAGAGCGATCGATGAGAGAGCGAGATCTAGGACTCTGCTCGTTAGCTCTCTAGCGTATGACTCTTCTTCGCTCGCGCGCTCTCTCTTCTCTCTCTGCTCTCGCTCTCGCTCTCTGCGCGCTACTCGCTCTTTCACTCGTTTGCCGTGCGTGCCTGCGGCTGAGGGGGCAGCCACGGATTGCAGTGTCGATAATGGCTTCATTAACATCACACTGGGTGGGATTTTAATCTAATTTGCTCCTGGCCTCCTCGCTGACACACAGGAAACCTGGAGCGGGGCCAGAACCCATGGGGTTTCAGACGGGTCTGTCACACGGGAGGTTTTCGGGGCCAGGGCACAGGGACACAGTCGTGGCGAATGTGTCCCCGTGAATGACAATGAATGACAGCGGGATTCACTGTGAAGGAAGGCATGTGTGGCTTTTAAACTGTTACAGGGGGGTGTTTACCCTATCACCTACTGTGTGTGTGTGCATCGAGCCTCTTTCGGGCCACAGTTTGCCTCCCGAGATTCGATTCCATGGAGAGCACCTGTCTGAAAATGGTAGGTGTAACTGTATCGAGGCCGTATTTAAATCACTCCCTAGCATCCCTTGCCTGCTTTAAGTTTGTCGGGTTACCAAGTGAACTTCAAGTTCCTCGTTGTCCTGACTCATTCCTCGTTGGACTGACTCATCCTCCATCTCTCGCCAACTCTTCTTCCCTTCTTTCTGGGTCATCCTTCTCTTCGCTCCAGTAGCTCGTTTGGTCGAGAGGGTGGAGGAGTGTTGAGGAGTGTGGAGGAGGTGGGGGGGTTTTCTTTTGTTTTTTTCTTTTTCCGCTATATCTGTCCCCCCCCCCCCTCCCACTCCTCTCCCCTATTCCATTCCTTTCTTCCACATTTTTAACCTCTCGCCCATCGCCCTGTCCCGCCGACATATCCCCCGCGTTCTACAAACTCCTAATATCCTTCAACCGGTTCACCGTCGCTCACCTCTCTCTTTTGTCTCCTCTCTCTTTTCCCTCTCTCCGCTCCCTCTCTCTTCCTCTCTCTCTCTCTCCTCTCAGTGTCTCTCGCTCATCTTCTCTTCCTCTCTCTCCTCTCTCTCCGTCTCTCCCTTCTCTCATCAGGCCGCGACTCACTCGCAATACACAACTCTCCGTGCTCATCGAAATCTCCTCTCGAAAAAACTCTCTCCAACACGCTGCATCACGTCGTCGTGCTTGCTCTCATCGCATCTTCTCCACTCGACTCAAACACTTATCAATCCCGTCATGAATGCTACTACTCTTCGCGCTCCGTACAGGTATAAACTCATGAAAAGGCATTACCTCGTCGCTCATCTGCTAAAAAAAACCCATCAAGGCCTACTCAGAGAATCTCAAAAACACTCTCAACAACTCCTCAAGATCGGGACCGAGCCGGAGCATCCTCAGGACTCACAAATCTCAGACCGGCATACTTCAGCAATCAAATCCTCAATCCACAGCATGGCGAGAATCTAACAGGACGTCCGCAGAGAAGAGTCCGGTCCATCGTCAACGTAGCGAAATCTCATATGAACCTCAACAATCCACTCGGCCAGCTCGGTCAACACAATCATCGACACTCACAACCGAACTGTATTCCATAATCAAGACCTCCTCTACGTCAGAACTCTTTCGCGTCGAGTTGACCTTCAGACTAAGAAATCGCGCAAGAACTGACACAGAAAAAACAGCGAATCAAATCGACTCCCCCTACGCTCCACCGCCAGCCAAGTCAAAAACCGAAGTCCCATGGGGGTCTTCTGAGGCACCTCCAAGATCGAAAAACACACTACTCGACAAACCGAAGGCCCAGTAAGTACACTCGTAGAGAAGCGTCAAAGTCACTAAAACAGGCAGAGATCAACGCAGCAGGTAAAATACAGGTAGTATACGGGGTACCAGTAACGCGCGAAATCCGACGGAAAACATAAAACGAACTTCGAAACGGGCATTGCACTCAACGAAGAAAAAAAAAGAAAACGGACTCCTTCGGAGGGGCGAAGTCCGGAGAGTCAAGTACAACGGAATTGACAAACTCTCTCGAGCGGCCATCATACTTCCGACCGGCAGGTCATTAGCACATCGATAAGGCCTGCTTATTCGTTACCCCGGCACAGAGGCGGCTATTATCTCCCCTGGTCGTTAAGGCAAGACGGGGGGGCGTTGGAGTGGGAGACGGAGTGGAGGAGAATGGAGAGGTGTGGGTGGA
>CAEFZP010000090.1:0-24567 GCA_903064625.1 Mallotus villosus
CTACAGTCGTATGCAAAAGTTTGGGCACCCCTGATAATCTCCATTACTTTCATCTATAAAATGTTGGGCGTTTGGATGAGGAACGTCTTTGTCATATATATACACATACGTCATGGACAGTGATATTTTAGCCGTGAAATAAGGTTTATTTGATAAACAGAAAATATGCCATACGCATCATAAGAGAATTAGACACTTGCATAAATTTGGGCACCCCAACAGAAAAATCACATTAATATTTAGTAGAGCCTCCTTTTGCAAAAATAACAGCTTCTAGACGCTTTTTATATCCTCTGATGAGTGTCTGGATTCTGGATTGAGGTAATTTGGACCATTCTTCCTTACAATACATCTCCAGTTGAGTAAGGTTTGATGGGTGCCTAGCGTGGACAGCCCGCTTCAAGTCACCCCATAGATTTTCAATTATATTCAAGTCTGGGGACTGGGATGGCCATTCCAAAACATTGTAGTTGTTCCTCTGCATAAATGCCTTAGTGGATTTGGAGCAATGTTTTGGGTCGTTGTCCTGCTGGAACACCCAACTGCGCCGTAACTTCAGCTTTGTTACAGATTCTTGAACATTATTGTCCAGAATTTGCTGGTACTGAGTTGAATCCATACGACCTTCAACTTTAACTAGATTCCCAGTTCCTGCACTAGCCACACAGCCCCACAGCATGACGGACCCCCCACCAAATTTTACTGTGGGCAGCAAGTGTTTTTCTAGGAATGCTGTGTTCTTTTGCCTCCATGCGTAACGCCTCTTGTTGTGACCGAATAACTCCATCTTTGTCTCATCAGTCCACAGTACTTTGTTCCAAAATGAGCCTGGCTTGTTCAAATGTAGTTTGGCAAACCTCAAGCGAGCCTTTTTGTGGCGCGTGTGCAGAAAAGGCTTCTTCCGCATCACTCTCCCATACAGCTGTTCTCTGTGCAATGTGCGCTGAATGGTCGAGCAATGCACAGTGACACCATCTGCAGCAAGATGACCTTGCAGCTCTTTGGAGGTGATCTGAGGGTTGTCCTTGACCATTCTGACCATTCTTCGCCTTTGCCTCTTTGTTATTTTTCCTGGCCTGCCACTTCTGGCCTTAACAAGAACTGTGCCTGTTGCCTTCCATTTCCTAATGACATTCCTCACAGTGGAAACTGATAGCTGAAACCTCCGGGATAACTTTTTGTAGCCTTCCCCTAAACCATACTGCTGAACAATCTTTGTTTTTAGATCATTTGATAGCTGTTTTGATGCCCCCATTTTGCCACTGTTCAGAGGAGAATCAAAGAGAAGCAAAACTTGCAATTGGCTAACTTAAATACCCTTTCTAATGATTGAATGCACCTTTTTATGTAATTGAAGGCTTAACGAGTTAATCAGACTAACTATGTGTTGCAGTTAATCAGCATTTAGTAGGCAGAGGTATTCAAATCAAATAAATGATAAGGGTGCCCAAACTTTTGCACAGCCTTTTTTTCACATTTGATTTAATTTCACACAACTAAATACTGCTACACCAAATATCTTTGTCTGGAAAACACCCCAGCACTCAGTGTTAACTAGAAAAGTAATATTACAATATTATATTGATCTTTTTTGGTGAAGACAGGAAATTATCATGCAGCCTCAGAGGGGTGCCTAAACTTTTGCATACGACTGTATATAGATTTATTTGGGTCCTTGAAAAAGGCACTTCACCCTCCTTGCCTTGGGGGATTGTCCCTGTACTTACTTTAAGTCACTCTGGATAAGAGCATCTGCTAAATGATTACATATAAATGTATTTAATGGCTATTGCCACCATATTCTGATTATGGAGTGATGAAAGATATCCAAAGTACCCTCTGTAGAAAATCTAAAATGTGACAAAATGAAAGGATTTGCATTCTGTCTTCATCCAATGTCCTGATTTCCACAACAATGTGTATGGTACCGTGCAATGCTCTTCACAAGTTCAATAAATGATCATTTCACTACCGTCATTGAATTTGGATGTTTAGAATTTATTTGCATTTTACAAAAACTATAAAGAGAACATTGAAAGAAATGTTGAAAACCCCTTCAAAGAACAAAGGCACAAAATACATATCTGGTACAAGCCACAAAAAAGGTATAAAAAGACCAAAACATAGAAAATAAAGAGGATCCCCTCATGTGTTCTCCCTTTCCTAGGAACACAGAAAAATAATGTCAGTGTAACCAAGTTTATTGTAATTCATTCATACATTGTCATGTACTACCTTCTTCTCATATTGAAGTGTTTCAATCTCCAGCCTCGTCTTCTTAATTAGAAGACTTTTATGCTCTATGTCGAGCTCCAGGGTCCTCTTGTAGAGGGCCCTCACATTGTCTGCTCCAACCTGAAACAAATGAAGAACATAACTGTCCCTTTGCAAGGCACACTTGGACGAAGTTGAAGGTGTCCATTTGACTGTCTTTCAAGGTTCATTGCTTACCCCATGTCTTTGACTTGGCCTTGAGGTGGAGGCCCTAGGCTCAGGGGGAGGAAGAAGTCCCTCTTCCTGCTGAGTTTAACACTATAGCAATTTAATCAATTGAGTCATATTTGAAATGAACACTTTAAGGACTTGTTTTCTCATGTTCAGACCACCATGAGCAAGTCATTACAGACACTTCAATCACAGCCACACGTTCACATACTCCATTTGTGTTGCAAGTGGTGAAAATACTCAAGTGTACCCCCAAAGCGTTCTCTGAGCAGGCAGACAGAGTTTCCTCATCTAGGACCTCCACCTGAGAAAGTGAATGGCCTATTTGATCAATATTCAGCAACCACATATGGCATACATACTGGCGTATCACTATTAGTTTCACCGTTACCTCTGTATGGCACAGTGGGACGACCGCGCTTGGTGGTGGCAGCAACACCACTGTATTTCCTGTCACTGCAGTGTACTAGGGCTGCAGCTATCGAATATTTTAGTAATCGATTATTCTACCGATTATTCCATCGATTAATCGAGTAATCGGATAAAACATACATTGCTCAATTGAAAGGTAATTATAAATAAACATGAGAAAATAACACATGTCAATTAATAATGAACAACCAATTTGTTTCGACAAAGATGGGAGATGAATCCTGTTCATATTTTGAATTTGTTTTCAATCCTTGTAAAATGAACTCACCTAAAGATGCTAAATAAGTTGAGAAAAGGGAAAAACTTGCAGAAATGTAGTTGCTGGAACTCTTTTCAAAACTGGAAAGTACTTGTGGAAGGACAGTGGAACAGTGAAGAGCGTTGGCCAATCGGATTGGTTACTTGTAACGTAGCAACCGTTGGTCTTTGGCAACATTTATAACCTAGAATCTAGGTTTCACGTTCAAGGTGGAGGAGAAACTAATCATGTGTGCCTTCACACCCAGTCCTGTTCAGACACTGAATTTAAAGATGACATACAGATCATAATCCATGGTGCAAGGTTGCCGATGTTGCCGTTGTCCCTGGTGAGTTTGTTATACTTTTTAATTGAATCTCGTCACATTACGTGACTTTGTTTTGCGACTACAAAAGCTACTCGAACTCAGATTTAAAAGCTGCTGCTGCAAAAAGCTACAGTATTGTGGGTATAAGATCATGCTACATTTAACCAGCGGATCATTTCTAGCAAGAGTGTCAAAGTGGTATTTGTACAGTCGGTATTAAAACCGTAGGCGTGAATAATGCATGCATCGTCATCCATCTGACTTTAGCCGAAGCGAAGCTAGCGAGAGAATGGAATGGGAGATTTCCTACAATAAGCTAGATACTGCTTCAAATTGAAAACGGAGAAGATATTTCGAGTAAAGACAAGTTACTTAACATATGTGTTCAATATCGTCAATTAAAAGTAAAAACGTTCCAGTTACGAAGCGTTTGTTCCTTGGATTAACGCCATCTGCAACAAACATTTAGCGTTAGCTACAGTAGCAAGCTACCCCAGCCCCGGTTTGGCTGTTCGTGACGGTCAGCTACTGTATGACATGTCTTCATGTCTTGAGTCTCGATTTGTGCAGTTTCTGAAAAATTAAATAAACGATGACTCGAGGCAAGAAAAATTCATCGATCCTTTTTTGTAATCGAATTACTCGAATCAATCGATGAATCGTTTCAGCTCTACAGTGTACAGTAATACATTTCACTCCAACAATATTCATACATAATTGTTGAATTCACATGGTCACAAAGACTACTTGAAACATACCCTGAACATATGGCTGGGTGGCCGAGCTGCTGCCACCGGGGTCTGAACAAATGCCCCCTTGCACTCCGTCCATGATTGGGCGACCCTGATTGCTGGAGAGGGCCAGCTCCTCAGCAGTAGTGTAGTCCTTTGGAGGAGGGCCCCCTCCAGTTTTCTTCATATCACCTTTCTTCCTGTTGGCTGCAAGCAATGTAATTGTTCTATAGGCCCTTTGTAAACCAATATTCTACAAAAGGGACTGACTCAGACAATTCAGCCGTGTACTTGTTGGCCTTCAAATATGTGCAAGTATTGCCTACTGCTACTTACCGGTTTGAATGATGTTCTTGTACGCTTGGCACTGCCAGGGTTGCAACTAAAATATTACAACAACAAAAGTTTAACGTTATGGAACGCACAAGTGTAATTAGGTCACATCTTGTGCCCGGGCCAGTGATATCAATAGGCTAAGTAAATTAACGTAGCCTACGAATTGACCGCGTCGGCAATTTTCTGCCAGCTTTCTTTGCGTAATTTGGCAGCAACAACGGTGTTACTTTTGGCCATTATGATATGTTTATAGGTTTCATATGTTTGCATTATAAGTGTCTGCTCCTCCTGAGTAAAATATGCGGCTCTTGTTCTGTCCATGTTTGCGATTGGACATACGGTGCAAAAACCGCCCCTTTATGTGAATGCGCACGTCTCTAGATTGAAAAGATCTGGGTCGAGTTAGATAGTTGATAACCGCCATCGTGATACCACTTATTATTGATTGCGATTGTCTCGCTTTGTGTAGCCGGGTAACTGAAAGTAATCCAGAGCATGTTGATCGTGATTCGTAGTACAGGCCCCAGGGCTTGCCGTAATATGGTATCTCTGGCCGTACAATGTGTATGACGTAATTGACATTTTAAAAGGCTTTGTAGAACAGAAGGTGACTTCTCGATATCTAAAACCCAGTAGTGTGTATTTTTTTGGCCTCCCCTCTCGAATTCAAGATTCAAATTACTAGACAAAGAATTGTATCCTGATAAAAGTGGATTTTAAGGGGTATATCTCCATAGACCTCCATTCATTCTGCACTCGACCGTTAGCGCCGTCTTATGGAACTCGTGTGGAACTGCAACCAGTCCAGAACCCGGAACTTTCCCGAGAGTGGTAGTTCTCCTTACATTAGACATTCTCTGACAGTACTAAACACTGCATTAAGAATAATGCTTATCACTGATTGGCCACAGAAAGATAAAACATCATTTTCCTCGACATTATTTTGGTTAGTGTCGACTTTACGCCAGTGTAGCTAAGATGAAACGTACGTATCCATGGTGCAACCACACATCGTCTTAGCTTTAGTATCAAACTAACTAGTTTAAATGTATCGTTTAGACGTGGTCACATAGTATTAGAGGAATGTGTAAAAAGTTCCTGGGGTCATTTTTGACAAAGATATTGATGAAACATTCAGACTGTGTACTCTTTTACCCTGGTCCCTAAATATACGAATATGAATGTCTGTTGAATCTCGAATATGAAACTGATTTCACCTCGGTGTCCTCCTCTGACTTTTTTGGTCTTTTTAAATTTAACTATTTGTATTATCCATGTGGTTATTTTGCCGTTTTAAATGCTATCCTTTCCCGGTTTTCTACAGCCACATAGGGAGTGTATAACTATACCAATGACCATTAGTTCGTTCGTTAATTCATTCTTCAACAAATGAAAACAACACTGATCAACCATAAAAACTATCTTTATAAAATATGGTATATAAAACTGAACGAAACAGAATAAGGAATAACAGAGTAAGGACACTCAGTGCTCACTGTCAGGACAGTTATCTTCTAGTTCCTCAGTTTCTTTTGTGTTGGCGCAATTACAACAACGACATAAATCTGTGCAACACACTCCTGCAAGAATAAAACATCTGCCTGTCTCACAGGCACTTTTGAAACCGCAAAGTCACATGCAAAACACTGTCAGGGGACGGATTTCTGATCATTCAGGTGACGTGCCAACCATATCCATCTATCGTGCCACTTTGTTGACAAAAATCAGCTACCTTATTGGTATAGAACGATCACGTGTCGAACCGTGCCACCAAAATCCTATTACTCTCTGAAGAAATTAGTTCTGCATAAAACATAGAAGCATCGACAATCGACTGGAATTTCAGCGACAAACAAATATTTTTTTGATTTGTGTGAAACTTGGAATTTAAAGGAGACCGCATCTTGTTTTGACGTTAGCTTCAGAGTCAGACTCGGTCTCCCACTGGCAGTGTGTAGTAGGGCTGCTCGATTATGGCAAAAATAATAACCACGATTATTTTGATTGATATTGTAATCACGGTTATTAAAGACGATTATTCATTATTGAACTTTTAACACTGGTATTTCTTTTAACACGATAAGTTTGAACTGAAAAACAAGAAAAATGCAAATAAATAAGAGAAATATATTAATAAAATGAATTAAATAATATGCAAAAATACAAAATAAACACTCTCCCAGACTTAACAGAACACTGATCAGTATTACTTCTCTTTACCATAAAACAAACCCAACTCAAACTATGGTGTAATCACCTCCTTACCTAGTCCTGCAAAAAACACAGTTGTAATCATCAGTATATCAATGACATAACAGTTAACATGTTGAGGTAGAGGCACACCCTTTTGGGCAAAATTAGAATGAACAAGAATAAACTGACTGACACACTGACAAGAACAATCAGCTGCCAAGACTTCTTTTTAAATGTTAGAAAAAAAAAGTAGTTGCCACCCAGTCCCATACTCCCTCATCCAGGCTCCCTGCAATCTGCCACCTAACCCTCTTAAAGGTTTTTAGCCAAGAACACCAGTCTGTTCACTTGGTCTGGTTTCAGGGATGAGCGCAGGCAGGTGACAACATTACCGCCTGTACTGAAAACCCTCTCTGACGAGGAGCTTGTGGCCGGGATACAAAGATATCTCCTTGCCAGGTTTGAGAGCCGTGGGTAAAACTGCTGTGATACCTTCCACCACTCCAGTGGGTCCGCCTCAGTGTCCAGTGTCCCTGCCTGGAGGTAGGACTGTAGCTCCAAAGCTATGGCTTTGTCCTGGTCCGGTTGCAGAGCAGTGGATGTTGAAGCTGTGCCTTCAGTGACCGGCTTGAAGAAGCTGCCCAGGGCTTTCTTCTTCTTTGGTGCAGTAGCAGCAGCGGCATCAGTGTCATCAGCAGGCGTCACTGCTCTCTCAGAGGCCTTCTCCTGGGAATAGGAGAGGGAGAATATTGTGAAGAGAAATGATTGACTTGTTTAAGCTGACTAAATGGTTATTGGTATTCAACTAGAAATAATAAAATATAACTTATACAACTTTTGTTTACATTTAATTACAGTGTATTACTGTTATTATTAGTACAATAGTATTGTTATTAATATTATCATTATTATAATTACCATGACAGTCTTCATCTCAGATGAAAGTCTTTTTTCAATTGACCCGCGCATGTCTTCGCTCACATATGTAAGCTTGAACCTTGGGTCCAGGGCTGAGGCCATGTCCAGCAGCTCTTGTGTTGGTGCATCATTGTATTTCTCATTGAGATAGCCCACTATCTTCTGCTTGATGGACTTTGCAAGGTCTGTGTCGTCCTCCTGCACGGCCAATATGGATGTGTTGAACAGGTGGAGAGTTGGTTTGACAAAAGACACACTCACATATTGCTCCCCAGAAAGTGCATCGGTGAATTCAACGAGGGCTTAGTGATTTGTTGATGGCCTCCAGTACATCGATGTCCTGCCATGAGGGGGTGAGGTGTCTGTTTTTGGTATCATTGTAGAGGACATCTGCAATGGCCTTCTGCTGCTCTAGGACCCTGCTAATCATAGCCTGCCGAGACCCCCACCTGGTTGGACACTCTGTCTTAAGAGAATGCTCAGGCAGATTCATCCTCTTCTGAACATCTTTCAGCTCCCTCTTTTTTTTCCAACTGTAGGAGAAGGCGCTGAACACTTTCTTGCAGACCCCCATCGCACGGCCAATCCTTTGGTCCTTCATTGCATTCTCTAAAATTACAATAAATATAAACATTTATCATAATTATAATCTTCATCAGTGTATTAATGGAAATAGGAATTATTATTATTAGGAATTAAATACATTGCTCACATGATATATTCTACATTATTTGTTATTAATAAATTGCATTACACAATCAGGAGAAGGAAACCTACTACTCACCTATGGCCAAGTGGAGTCTGTGCCCAAAGCACTGCAGCCTCATCCAGCCATTGAGTTCAGCTGCCAGCTTCATGTTTGATGCATTGTCTGTGGTGATACAGACGAGGTTCTCTTCTTTTAAGTCCCAAGCAGCCATCGCTTGCCTAAGGCCCTCGGCTATATTGAGCCCCGTGTGGTCTTCGGGGAAAAAAGCCGTTTGGAGACAATTCGTCTTTATGGAGAAATCTGCGTCGATGTAATGAAGCGTGAGGCTTATATACGGCTCCATGGTGCGGCTTGACCATAGGTCCGTTGTGGTGGCAAAATATAATGCTGTTGACACTTCTCTTGCAACTTTTCCGCGACATTCTTCATACAGGGCAGGCAGTGCAATCCTGCTAAAATGGTGACGTGATGGTAACACATACCGCTTGTCCAATGTGTGTATTACTTTATTGAACCCCGGGGCGCTAACGGTGTTTATAGGGCACATGTCTTTCCCAATCATGAATGTGACGGCATCCGTTATTTCTTTATGCCTGCGGGAGCTGGTTGGATATGCGGTGGCATTGTGAAGTGTGTCCTTAATTGAGGACTGTGTGGCGGTGGCAGGAGTCGAGGAGCTTTTCATTTTCGAGTCTTTTTGTTCCTTTAATGCTTGGTCATGTATTACTCTGTGTTTAGATTTTAAATGATTAAATAAATTGGTCGTGTTTCCATACGATGAAGACACGGTCGCGTGACATATCTTGCACAATACTTTTGTTTGTTCCGAGTCAGACTCCTCGAAACCGAAGTGTTTCCACACCACAGAATTAGTTTTACCTTTCCTCCCGACCAAAGGCTGCCTTTCTGCCATCTTCACTCTCCTTCTTCTACACGTTTTTTTTCCAAACACACACAGGCAATACGCACCGGCGTGCCTGAAAGCGAAAGTTTTCAGGCGGGGGCGGGGCGGGGTGGAGAGGAGAGGAGCGGAGTGCACAGGTGGAGATGGAAGGGCTCGCTGCATTTACAACATAAAACACGGCGTGTGGCAGAATAATCGTTTTATTACGGTTATTTTGTTTTTATGACCGTTGGAAGCCAACATTGTAACCGAAATTGAAATTCAATTAATCGCCCAGCCCTAGTGTGTAGTACTGTCCTCATTTCTGGCGCTTTCAAACAATCAGTGAAGTGTGGTTATAGTAACAGCAGCCAGCTTGCCTAGCAAACTTCTTTTGAATTAGCCATTTCCCCCTAAATGAATGTCAAACCTATTTCCGTTTTGGGGGGCATATTTACAGTTAGCAGATAGTAGCCTACTGCTTGAATCGCGATTCCATCTGAAATATTGCCAGTGACAACGTTGTTACAGTTGCTTCTTTCTAAGGGGGTTCCCTTGTTTCAAAGGGTGTTCTTAATGAATTATGCAACATGAGTACAGTAGGCTAAATGCTTGAAAATATCACAAGAAGGGAAAAACTTAAGGGGACGGACCCCGGCACCTGCAACCGACGCAAGCAAGCACACCCTCTCTATTCGAACATAAAGCATGCTTATAGAGCAGTCCCCCTCCCACACCTGGGCCTGTCTGACCATCTTTCGCTGCTCCTCATCCCAGCATACACTCCCCTTAGGAGGAAAACCAAGCCGGTAACAAAGACTGTGAAAACCTGGCCAGAGGGTGCACTCTCCCAACTGCAGGACTGCTTCGCTCACACAGATTGGAGTATCCTTGAACAACAGGATCTACAGGGCTTCACTGACACCGTATTGTCATACATCAAATACTGCACTGACAATGTGACGGTTGATAAAAACATAAAAGTCTATCCAAACCGTAAACCCTGGATGACAAGTGAAGTCCAGTCACTCCTGAGAGCCCGAAACGCCGCCTTCAAAACAAAGGACAATGCCCTGTACAGCGTGGCGAGAGCGGATCTGAGGAGAGGCATTAAAGGTGCGAAGCAGGCTTACAAAAGGAAGGTTGAGGGCCATCTGACAAACAACAACCCACGTCAAGTGTGGCAGGGATTAAAACACATCACAAACTACAACAGCAGCCCCTCAGTGACCATCAGTGCCGACGCCTCGCTGGCAGAGGAATTAAATCATTTCTTTGCCCGCTTTGAGGCAACAAGGCCCAACACAGACATGCTGACCCCTCTGTCCACAAGCCAACACACACTCACTATCCAGGAACATCAAGTGAGTCGTGTATTCAGGTCAGTGCACACAAGAAAAGCCACCGGACCTGATGGAGTGCCTGGCGAAGTAATCAAAGCATGTGCTGATCAGCTGGCAGGGGTTTTCACCAAGATCTTCAACCTGTCCCTGACACGTGCCACCGTCCCACCATGTCTCAAGTCGGCTACCATAATCCCTGTTCCCAAAAACTCAACCATCAATAACCTCAGTGACTATAGACCAGTCGTTCTCAAAGTGTGGTCCGCGGACCACTGGTGGTCCGCCAGCGCCCCCTAGTGGTCCGCGACGGCCACCAGTAAATGATTGCGACATTTCTAACGTAGGCTACAACTCAGAACGAAGAGATTATTATTATGATTACTAATGACTGTTTTTGATCATTTTGTGTTGAAATTATGTAATAAAATATAATTATTTAGGTCCTACAGTTCTTAAAACATCAGCTGTGCCAACTTTTTTTGCATGAGCAGTTTCAGGTAAAATGGGCCCCTCATAGCAACCATAAAGTAATCAAATCCGTTGTTGTTATGTCAAGAACAGTTATGACAACAGTTTGAAATCCTTTGCAGTCATTGGCTCTAAATTCCAGAGGGGCTGGGACCCCCAAACCTTAGATGGCCCATTTGACCTGATGGCCCATTTGACCTGATATCACCCTAATAACTCTCATTCATAACTGTATGAATTTTGTAGGACCTTGCAGGGAAAAAACGTTTGTTTCTTATCGGAAATCAATATCATTACATTATCCTTTACATAGCCTAATATATGAACAAGGTCATGGACCAGTGGCTTAAGACAGGGACAATGAAAAGGACATTAAATGAGAAAGAGAAAAATAAGGAGAAGGTGCAACGCCGAGATGATTTAGCCACAGTGGCGATCGTGGAGCCCTTGGATGCTAGTAGTGCTAGTTTGCCTCAGCCTGAACATGACAATTCCACTCTTAAAGTGAAAAGAAAATACCACAAGGAGTACATACAATATGGATTTTTTTGGACTGGGGACGAAGAGGATCCTAAACCATGTTGTGTTTTGTGTTATCAATCGTTAGCAAATGAATGCATGAAACCTGCTAAGCTCAAGCGGCATTTTGAGGGTAGGCACAAGGAGTACATGGGGAAACCTATAGGATTTTTTGAGAGAAAACGGGATGAACTGAAGAAACAGATGAAGAAGGAGCCCTCACAGTTTTTTTTAGCCGGTGAAAATGCGTTGACTACAGAGGCTTCATACGACATATCCCTGATGATTGCAAAACTTGGTAAATCTCATTCACTTGGTGAAAAATGTGTTAAACCAGCTGCGAAGCGCATAGCTGAGCTTTTGTTAGGAGGAAAAAAAGCAGGTGATATAGTTGAGAAAATACCGCTGTCTAATGACACAGTCCAGCGGCGAATACAATCGATGGCACAAAACGTTGAAGATCAGCTGTTGACACGCATACGCCAAAGCCAGTTTTTTTCTCTACAACTGGACGAGTCCACCGACATCGGGAATGAAGCAAATCTGCTCTCTTATGTAAGGTACATATATGCAAGAGAAGTGCATGATGATTTTCTTTCTTGTCGTTCCCTCCCGACCAACACAACAGGAGAAGCTGTTTTTGACTCACTCAACGATTTCATTACACAGAATGACCTGGACTGGACAAGATGCGTTGGCATTTGTACAGACGGTGCAACTGCGATGACTGGGAAACATAGAGGACTAACAGCGCGAGTACGCGCAGTAGCACCATTGGCCACGGCAACACATTGTTGCATTCACAGAGAACAGCTGGCTGTCAAGAGGATGCCCCCGTGTCTCAAGGCAGTACTGGACCAGTCTGTGAAATTGGTTAACACAATCAAAGCCAAAGCTCTGAACTCACGTCTTTTTAAAGTGTTGTGTGAAGAAATGGGAAGCGAACATAAAAAACTTATTTTTCATACTGAAGTTCGCTGGCTGTCGCATGGGAAAGTCCTCACCCGTTTATTTGAACTGCGCGACGAGGTGATGTTATTCCTCCATCCTAGTGATGAAGTGTATGACCAAATGCACGATTTCCAGTGGCTGGCAAAGTTGGCTTACCTGGCTGATGTTTTCAGCACTCTCAATGCTGTGAACTTAGCACTGCTAGGAAAAGCTGTCACAGTCTTCAATGTCCAGGACAAAATCAAAGCTGCACGCCTCAAGATGGAATTGTGGTGTGGCCGTCTCGATCGCCAGGAATATGACAGTTTTCCGACACTCGCAGATTTTCTTCTCACCACCGAAGAGCAGCTGGATGGCGACACTGTTGCAGCCTTCAAGGAACATCTGCAAGGCCTTCACGTGCAGTTGGGAAGATATTTCCCAGAGTTAGATGCAGGCCATGAGTGGATCAGAAGTCCATTCGGAGACAATGAACACATCAAACATGTCTGCTCCATGCGTCCACCCAAAGAGGCTGACAGCCTTGTGGAAATCACATCAGATGGGACTCTGAAGACGACTTTCAGAGATAAATGTTTGACAGACTTTTGGGTCCATGTCCAACCTGAGCATCCTGAGCTGGCTGGCTCGGCTCTTAAAGTGTTGATGCCGTTTCCAACCACCTACAACTGTGAAGCTGGATTTTCCACACTTGTTGGTTTGAAAACAAAGCAACGCAACCGGATCAACGTGGAGCCAAATATGAGACTGAAACTCTCCAGTCTGGAGCCAGACATCACTCGGCTCATGTCTCAGCAGAAGCAGTGCCATTCTTCCCACTAAGTCAGAGGATGATGGGTGAGTAAGCTGTGCTATATAAAACTTGCTGCAATTTTTATGATTTTGGGGGACATGGAGTGGTGATGTTCTAAATGGCGTATAACCTGTGTGTGTTTGTTCCCTCGGGTGCAGTGAATGACGGTGGAACGCGGTAACAGTGGGTGTTGCGGACAAGGGAGACCCACACGCAGCGAGCGGCGACAGACCAAGCAACCGAAAGGATTGAGAGTCGGAGATGCTCTGCGGCAATCTGGACTTTATTATTATTATCATTATTATTATTTGGGACTTGGGAATACGGCACGGCTCGTGGGGGTGTGCTGAGGTTGGATTTAAGTTATTTCTAGTAACTTACGTTTATTTTATTATTAAATACACTGTAATAAAAGGATGGATCCCAAACTGCAACCTGTGTGTTGACTTCCCTCTGTGCCCTACATAGGCTATATCATTTTCTATATATACTGTATATATCTTGAGCTCCGGGCAGTTGTGGCCAACTAGAAACTCGTCATAACAAAAATAGGCTACCGCTACGTAAAAAAGGAGTGCCCGCCCGCGAAAATCATGTGCCGCTAACAATTGTATGGCGCCAGGTCTGGGTAGGAGGCCTGTTGTTCCGGGGATATACTAGTATTTAGTTAGATGGTCCGCAAGTTTTTTTTTATTGGCTAAGTGGTCCTTGGTCTGAAAAAGTTTGAGAAACACTGCTATAGACCCATTGCACTAACACCAGTGGTTGCAAAATGTTTTGAGAGGCTTATGACTCATCACATAAAAGAATTCCTCCCTCCAACCTTTGACCCCTTCCAATTTGCATATAAAGCAAACAGATCTACTGATGATGCCATCTCCACAGCTCTCCACACAGCACTCAGCCACCTAGAACACCCAAGGACCTACGTAAGGATGCTCTTTGTCGACTACAGCGCGGCATTTAACACCATCATCCCGGACATCCTTGTGAGCAAGCTGTCTGCCCTGGATTTCCCCCCTGCCACCTGTGCCTGGATAAAAGATTTTCTAACAAATCGACCGCAGTCTGTTAAGATTGGCACCCACAGCTCCTCCACCCTCATGCTCAGTACGGGTTCTCCACAAGGCTGCGTGCTGAGCCCACTCCTGTATGCCATCTACACTCATGACTGTACTCCCACCCACCCCACCAACACAATAGTCAAATTTGCGGATGATACGACTGTGGTGGGGCTCATAACCGGAGGAGACGAGTCGGCCTACAGGGATGAGGTGCAGCGGCTGGTGGAGTGGTGTGCTGCAAACAACCTGTCCCTTAACACCACAAAAACAAAGGAGGTCATAATGGATTTCAGGAGACACAGAGCTGACCCCGCTCCTCTCCACATAAACGGTGACTGCGTGGAGAGAGTTTCCACCTTTAAGTTCCTGGGAACTCACATCTCAGAGGACACATCCTGGTCAGCTAACACCAAAGCGGTGGTGAAGAAGGCCCAACAACGACTCCACTTTCTGAGGGTACTCAAGAGGAACAGACTGGAGGAGAAGCTGCTGGTGACCTTTTACCGCTCAACCATCGAGAGTGTGCTGGCCTTCTCCATCACTGTGTGGTATGCTGGCTGCACAGTGGCTGACAGGAAAAGGCTGCAGAGGGTGATAAGGTCAGCTGAAAAGACCATTGGCTCTCCTTTGCCCTCCCTAGATGATATCGCCAGCTCTCGATGCCTCTCGAGAGCAAAGAAAATCATTCATGACCACCTCCATCCCAGCCACCACCTGCTCAGCCTACTGCCCTCTGGTAGGAGGTACAGGAGCCTGCAGAGCAGAACCAACAGACTGGCAAACAGCTTCTTCCCTTGGGCAATCAGGACACTGAACACTCAAAAAACATAAACACATTAAACAGACATACACATAGGCTACCTCACTTACACAAGTGCAATATGCTTTCTGCCTTTTAGATTTATTTATTATGACATTCCTGTCCTGGTCTTGTTTCTTGTGTTATTTATGTGTCTTGTTTTTATACTGTTTTTATCTTAAATTGCTTGTCTGTTTTTTCTGTGTGTAATAATGCACCTTCAGTTGGCAATCCCAATTTCGCTGTATGGGTGACTGTACAGTGACAATAAAGACTATCTTATCTTATCTTATCTTATCTCACAATTTCCCCAGAAATTGTATGCTCTCTAGTTTACATTTTTAAAGGCGACTTTAAACCCAGCAGTGTGTATTTTTTTGGCCTCCCCTCTCGAATTCAACATTCAAATTACTAGACAAAGATTTGTGTCACATCTGTGTGTGTTCACTTGTTTTGTTTGGCCTCGCCCCCTCCAGGTGTGTCTCGTCTGCTCGTTAGTGGGGTATTTAGTCAGTGGGGTTATGTTTGTCCTGTGCCAGTTCGTCTTGTGTGTTTCCCAAGTCGTTCCCGCCGGTTTACGTCTGTCTCCAGTACCAGTACCAGTTCCAGTTCCAGTATCCTGATTACCCGTGCACCGAACCCTGCCTGCCAAGTACCTGACCCTGCCTGCTGTCTGTCTGTGCCTTATCAAGTCTCCACCGTGTACCGAACCCTGCCTACCAAGGACCTGACTCTGCCTGCCGTCTGTCTGTGCCTTCACTCCACTGTGTACCGAACCTTGCCTGTCCATCACCTGAGTAAGCCTGTCGATTTGGAAACAATAAACATCTGCTACTGAACTACCTGCCTCTGCTGTCTGCATCTGGGTCCACCTCTGTACTTGAGCCGTGATAATTTGTATCCTGAGAAAAGTGGATTTTGAGGGGTATAGACCTATTTCATGTTAGTAAACATTCAGGATGCGCGCGCAGCGTGGCTGCAGAAAACCGGGAAAGGATAGCATTTAAAACGGCAAAAGGACCACAAGGATCATACAAATAGTTAGATTTAAAAGACCAAAAAGTCAGAGGACAGCCTTAGAGAGAGAAAAAGCGATTCCCCATTGATCTGTCGCATCAGAATTTGGATTTGGGTCACGAAAGTCTTGACATTTGAGTGAGAATTTTGCCCGGTACAGACCGCTTAGTAGAGCGGCAGCCATGTCTTCGCGTCATGTCACAAAGTTCATAATTTTACAGTTTTTACAGTCAATTCGACATCTAAAAAGTCGAGCAGGGCAGCTTTCAAGAGATATGAGAATTCTGCTTTTAGCCAGCTGGTCCGATTATATTTTTGTGATTTGTTTAAACTGGCAATTTGAGTGTAAGACTGCGTCCCCATTAGACTGTTGACGTTGGCCTCAGTCAGACTCGTCGCTCACTGGCAGTGTGCACAATGTTGTATTTCACTCCAGAAACGTCAGAGAGGCCTAACGTAGATACGAGCCTGCTGAAGATAGCCAGCATATTGGATTTCTTTAACCGAGCCTGTTTCATTACTCATTTTCCTGAGAAAGCGACCTCCGTTAGCCAGGCTAGTTTTGCCCGATCACTTGGTCAGGCCATTTAAAGCTATGGGTCAAGTGACTTTTGTGCATTGACAATTGTTAAGGATAGTGTGTAGCTGGGTGTGGAGAGGAGAATAATACAAGGTTAAATATCGGACCAAGTTATTTGTAGTTTAATGTAAGTAATGATGCAATCACAAGATACACAATGAAAACAACACACCAAGATGTTCGTAGTCTAGTACTCAGTCGATGATGCAATAGCACTCCCACAGAAGAGTCTCAGAGATAGAACAAACGAAGGCCTTCATTGAGAAAGTGGTTGTGACAGAGATCAGAGAGAGTTCTGCCCATCCCAAGTTCTGTCTCTCCACCCTTGGGAGACAGGTCTTGTACTGAGGTCTGTGACAGGCGATTGGTCAGAACACGGGGTGGGAATGTGGTTATCCAATTAAATGTCCAGGGCGTTCATGGTGTCACAAGGTGGGCAGTCCACGGACCTGGTGATGTTAGGAGAGGGAGGGGGCAGGGAAGACCCACAGGTCTGGTGTTGTTCAGGGAGGGGGGTGGACAAGACCCACAGGTCTGATGTAATCCAGGGGGGGGGGAGTTCTCCAGGGTAGAGAGCAGGTCATCCCGAGGTCCTGATGATATACGGGGTGGGGTCTTCAAGGGGAAGGGTAGGGGGTAAGACCACTCCTAGGTCTGATGATGTAAAGGGGCAGATGGGGCAAGGTCTCCAAGGGGAAGGGGGCATCCAGTGAGAAGGGGGGGGGCAGGGTCTCCAGGGGAACAGGGGTTGTATTATCCATAGGTACTCAGACCGGACTCGTCCTGAAGCAGTACGTTCCCAGCATCACCTTATCTCCCAAGTTGACACTTTTACTCCCAAGTTGACTAACCCCATTGTGCTCACACCAGTCCCCGAGCGTCACGAACTTGCCTCCCAAGTCAGTTTGCCTGACGTCTGCATTCTTGTCTACAGAAAAGTTACATTTCAGTGTTCCCCATCTGTTCTTTATTAAATCAATTGATCACCTTGGATATATGTATCTTAGTTTTAAGCATTACATGACATGTGTGTTTACATATTCATATTAGGTAGTGATTGGTATAGCAGCATTGATCAGCAGTATGCTATCATTCCTTCACACAAGTGAAATGTAAATGTACTCGTCTAAAGGACAAGTGCCTCAAAAGGTTAATGTCAAGCCCTGTAATCCAGTGAACAGAGACATATGATGACCTGATCGACACAAGTGTATTATACCCGGGAGAAGTTCGTCTTTTGCAACCAACACGCGCAGTTGAGCCAGCTGGACAGTCGTGTGACGTAGGATCGAAATTGGTCTATTCACCTTATTCCGCCCCGCCCACCTTTTTTAGTTCCGTTGTATTCGAACTTCCTGTTTGCCGGGGATATCATTCAATTCAATGGAAAACTGCCGAAAAGTCCCGCTGCTAAAACATTATATAAGGTTGGTGGATTTGTGCCAGTTGTGCTATGTTCGTGTGCTACAACAAGTCACCAATAGCTACACCCTTTCACTGGATGGCTTGAAAACTACTTTTAAGTGTCAGATCGCTGCTCTGCTTTGCTGCTATAAGTAGGCGTTACATTAGCCACAAACATAAGATGTTCTAACGATTTCACTGCAGGGCATATTTTCAACTTTTTCATCGAGGGTCTTTGGTAGAAGCTTTATTCAACGTGTTAAAACTTACATGAGTGCATTAGTAATCTTCCCTCGTATCTAATGGCAATTATAAAGACGCATCTATTAAATAATTTGAATGCTGCGTTGTTTCAAAAGCTTTACATTACATTTAGATGCACTCGGACCACTTCTTTCCATGGTCAAAACAATCAAAAGACAGGGTCTGATTTCGTTTTCTCCAGTTGTTATGGAAGCCACTAACTGCACAGTTGACGCTGGGCATCTTTATTAGCCTTAAATGTGTACCAAAGCTTGTTTAAGACGTTCTCTTATAGTACTGTTTTAAAGCGGAAAGTATACAAACAGGAAATGAGAATACGCGGATGGCCGTGCCCATCGCGACTTCTGGAATAAGGTGAATAGCTCCATAGACCTCCATTCATTCTGCACTCGACCGTTAGCGCCATCATATGGAACTAGTGTGGAACTGCAACCAGTTCAGAACCCGGAAGTTTCCCGAGAGTGGTAGTTCTCAACGTATTTATATATATATATCTATGGTTCTCCCTATATTAGACATTCTCTGCCTACATCCACCTGGGCCGTTGCGTCAAGGGGCGAGTGGTGGGGGTCTGGTCTGGCCCGACACTGACCACCCCCATACACTCCCGAACAGTAAGTGGCGGTAATGCACCATACGGTTGCAGTCTGCATGTAACCTCAACAGGAGAAAAAGAAGAAGTCGAGCAGAGACTACGTAAGCACTGACTCAAGGTTCGCTAGATGTATTAAAGGTTGATTAATTTACTAATTTTGTAGCTAACTCTTGGGTATCTTGGCAACAACTACAGGCGCCAAATTCTATTTCTAGTCGATTAAATAAGGCTGTCTACGGAACGGTACTTAGTCTAGCTAGCTGCAGAAAGCTTGAAAGTAAGCTAACGCGTTATACACTCAAATTGCAGCTGCAACATTAACATTCAGTCATTTCTTAAGTTCCTGTCTCTTGAACGAATATGGGTTCTAAAAACAAGAAGCGAGGGGTGCTTCCAAGTCGACCAGATCAGCCAACTGTGGAGCAAATGATTGATGACGTTAATAAAGCCTATCCAAATGATCCAATATTCAGTGTCCTGAAGGATACCAAACAAGGTATTGTAAAATGACGTTTCAAAAGACAAGGTATAGCCTATTGATATATCTTTTGTTTAAATCGTTAATGAAAGTTGTTATGAAGGTTAAGAATAGTTTAATAAACATCTTAAATGTGTTTGGAATACTTATGAAGTCAATGTATGAACAAATACATGAAAATGCCAAGCTCTAAAAGAGCATAGTTCCTAACATTCAGGGTATCCTGTCATGTCTAGTATCTGAAATCTTTTTATGTAAAAGTGGATCAGTCTACCCTCTCATCATCAGTAGCCTAGATGTTATAATGATTGGCCTATTTTGCATTGCATTGGACACAACCATTCTGCACAGGTAAAAAGTGTGATATGGTGACACTGGGTTTGAAGACAGAGGGAAAGTGCATGCATAAATAATGACAGTTGACTGTGGACGTTACCTGTCAATATATTTTAAAAAGCTGGTGATAATTTTTTGGGGCCATTAGTGAATTATACTTAATATACGGACAATTAATGACAATTGCAATAATTATAGAGGTAGAATAGGTAAGGGATAATACCCGTGTGTGTGTGTGTGAGAATGTATGTTAACAACACATTCTTCTGTGGTGTGTTGAAGTTAAAACTCATTTTCAGTTCTGCTTTACAGCATCTTTAATGAACTAATGGGATTAACAAAGGCATTCGCAATGAAATGAAACCGCTTAACACACCGGAGTTCGTAGGAAAGAAAATAGGGGCGTTTTGTTATTTAGAACCAAATTCACTTTTACAACCGATATGGCCAAGTAAGTTTTCTTTCCAGTTTTCTTTGCCTAATTTTTCTTCCTGTTGGCTGCAAGCAATTTCATTGTTCTATAGGCCCTTTGTATACCAATATCCTACAAAAGGGACTGACTCAGGAAATTCAGCCTTGTACTTGTTGGCCTTAAAATATGTGCAAGTATTGCCTACTGCTACTTAACGTTTTGAATTATGTTTTTATATTAATTTTTATTTGCTCCCACGATCGTTTGCTACTGCCAGGGTTGCAACTAAAATAATACAGCAACAAAAGTTTTACGTTATGGAATGCACAAGTGTAATTATGGTCTCATCTTGTGCATGGGGCAGTGATATCAATAAGTCATGTAGCTAACGCATTTACATTGCTGCTATTTTCTGCCAGCTTGGTAGCAGCGACTGTGTTGCTTTTTGCCTGTATTATATTTCACGCAGGAGGAGCAGAGCAATGTAACGAGCTTCTTTCTATCTGCGCATGCAGAGTATGGTTGCTAGGTTGTAACTAAGGACTCGAAAGGGCGCGAGAAGCTAGACTAGAGCAAGTGGATAGGCTACTACCACGGCAGGAAGCTGGTCGCTGACTTTTCAATTCCTGGACTTTTCGGGTGCGCAGAGGTGATTTAAGATGGGAAGTTTGTACCGTAGCTCTTGTGGACTGTCTTGAAATGCCGCTCCAAATTCTCTTTCTTTGGTAAAGCCACGTTTGCATTGCAGATAAGACAGATAGACTTTGCATTCGAATACACGAAAAAACAATCCTCCTCCCACTCTGAATGAAAATGAAAGTTTGAGATTTTTTTGCTTCTGCCATGGTAGTAGCCTATCCACTTGCTCTAGTGTAGCTTCTCGCGCCCTTTCGAGTCCTTAGTTACAACCTAGCAACCATACTCTGCATGCGCAGATAGAAAGAAGAGCGTTATATATTTTTCCCAATATAGGCCGTAAGGTGAACCCTGTTATCGTTTCATCCCGCTCCAGTCTGGCATCTACACAATCTTTAGCTCATAAAAAAGAAAGAGTCGTGCTAAGCTACAAAAAAACAGTTTGTCGCTGAAATTCCAGTAGATTGTCGATGCATCTATGTTTTATGCAGAACTAGTTTCTTCAGAGCGTAATAGGATTTTGGTGGCACGGTTCGACACGTGATCGTTTTATACCAATAAGGTAGCAGATTTTTGTCAACAGAGTGGCACGATGGATGGATATGGTTGGCACGTCACCTGGATGATCAGAAATCCATCTGACAGTGTTTTGCATGTGATACACTGCGGCTGCAAAAGTGCCTGTGAGACAGGCAGATGTTCCGCCTGGATGACCAAGCACCACCTCCAGCTGTCCCTCGCCAAAACAGAACTCCTCATCATCCCGGCCAAACCCTCCATCTCCCACGATCTCTCAATCACCCTGGGATCGGAGAGTCCCAACCCCTGGGATCCCAGTCCCAACACAAGCTCTTCTCCTGTCTGGCCTCCCAATGGTGGAATCAACTCCCCACCTCCATCAGAGACACTGACGTTCTCCCCACCTTCAAGAATAGGCTCAAGACGCACTTGTTACGGGAGTACAAGGGCACTTAGGAATGATTGGCTGGACTTGATGTTTCAGGATCACAATGACTCTTATTGGGTGTGCCACGTCATCGACGTGGGCATCCTTTGTTATCTCACATATATATTATTATTATTATTTTTGCCCCCCTACTCCTCGGTCAATATTTGGACTACATAGAAAACGTCGACGTCCAAAGTTTCGTCTTGGTCCCGATTGAGTTGCTATTACTTTTATGTACGTTCCGTTGCACAGTTTAGGACCATACAACGTTTTTGTGGCATAAAGTTGATTTTGTCGGCAAAGGGTAGACTACTCAGTTATAATAGTCTACGTCACAGCGTCGGCACATGTTAGCAACGACGCATTAGATACGACCACCTGGTACCTTATCCAGCGGATGCCTCACTATAACCCAGCTGCTGGTTCATCTGCAGCATAAATGTAATTGTCAACGGTCTTTTCAGCAGGGACATATTTAGCTAATTTACTAAAGGGTTATCTGTTGTAGCCTACCTACCAAGATAAGGGGACAGCAAAAATACTAGTCCGGCGGTGTACTGTAGCCACATTTCTTGCAGCAACTGAATGGTGAGATTCTCCGAGTCCTAGCTAGTACTGTAGGTGTTGTTGAGGATAGCGTTAGCTTGTTTTAGCCGTTAGCACTACCTCAGTTTGCAACCGGCTAACTTAGTCTACATTTACTAGTCTAGCCAGCGAAGCAAATGTCAACTATACAGAAGAACCCTACCGAAATAAACGTACGGTACTGCAAACGATTTGTGTTAAGGAGTTTTTTTTGCAACTGTCTGCTTTTGGAATGTTTAGCGTAGCTCTAGTAGCCTAGATAGCTCTAGTCTAGCTAGCTAGCTAGCTTAGCTAACGACTGGCTGTTCGTTCGTGAAGGCGCCAAAAGTGGATGGTAATACAAATAGAAAAGGTAGCGTTAGTCTACTGTACAGTAGGCTACATTAAACAGAAAATTAAAAATGTGATAACAACGTTGTGTTTTCTTCGTGTTTGTATGAATCAATTTAAATAGTTGTATGTGCTTACTTCTTTTTGCTATGCTTGCTCAGGTAATGCTAGCTAGGCATTGAGGCGTTTAATGACCAACCCAACATTCTGGGTTAAATGGTCAACCCATCTTGCTGGGTTAGTTTAACCCAACGTGTGTTCTGTCCTATATATTTAACTAGCCGCTGGGTTGGAAACGATGTTTTGGAGTGTAGACAAACTGGAATAGTATAGTCCCATAGCCTACAATTGACCCTTTCAATATAGCAAAGATGGGTGTTCATGTTTTAATCCTGTATTGTGTAAAATTACATTATGCTGATGTCTTTCTAACCCAGTGCAACATGTGCCCTTGAGAGGATTACGGAGTTGAAGAAGCAGATGCTGTCTTCCTCTTGGGCAACCAACAAGTTGTTTATATCTGAGAAGAATATATTAGAATGTACTTTCTAAGTTTCGTCCTAAACGCTGCACCTTCATGAGATTCATTTGGCCGCCTTGTCTTCCTACCTTCCTCTCATCTACAGACAGGCCAACCTCTGACTCAACATTAACCCAATTGTTTCTCATTAAATACATAGACTACATGAATTAGCGTGGTGGATAGCGAATGGGAGGTGATATGAGCGGTTGTGACACTGACACGGTAAATTCTAAAAAGTTACATTTTCCAAATATTGGTTACAAGAAATATTGAAGTCACTCATTGTTCGAATTACAGGTTCACTTGTTAAAGTCTTTCAAAATTGTAAACAGAGGCTTTGACTGCGTCCATTTGGTTATATGGTTACTTTTTTCACACACTTTGTACAGGCTAATAGGCCTACTATGTAGCGCAATAATTTAGAACGGTGAACATAAAGTTTTACTGGAACTACTTATTGGGTGTGCACGACTTCGTCGGCACAACCTTTGTTATCTCACATATATCTTTTTATTTTATTATTATTTTTGCCCCCCTAAAACTCGGTCAATATTTGGACTACATAGAAAACGTTGATGTCAAAAGTTTCGTCTTGGTCTCCATTGAGTTGCTTGTATCAGAATTTACGTTCCGTTGCACAGTTTAGGACCATACAACGTTTTTGTGGCATAAAGTTTCTTTTGTCGGCAAAGGGTAGAATACTCAGTTATACTTCACAGCGTCAGCACACGTTAGCAACGACCCATTAGATACAACGTGCATAGAAAATCAAAACCCTTAAATCAAAAGTATTTCAATAGGTGAAACTGTCTGACTACTAACCCGAACTTCATTGACACAGCCTAAACTTGAAAGCAATATTTAATTTCAGCCTAAACAGTACAACGGAACGTTCAACCAACGATCGCCACCAAGACCAACACTGTAGTATACAATTTACCGGGGCAGCTTCTCCACAAAGGGCTAACTATATCGCATTTTGCGTTGTTACTGACAATGGTCGCTATTGAGCTTTTTATTCATGAGCGATTTTCCACTAAATAAATGTCAAGCTTATTTACGTTTTTGGGGGCATGTCATAAATTAGACTAGCAGACATAGAGCTACTGTTTGAATCGCGATTCCATCTGAAATATTTCCAGTGATAACGTTGTTACAGTAGCTTCCAAGGGTGTTCTTAATGAATTATTATGCAATAGACTATGAGTAGGCTAAATGCTTGAAAATATCACTAGAAGGGAAAAACTTAAAGGGACGGACAAGCAGGCACACCCTCACAATTTCCCCAGAAATTGTATGCTCTCTAGT